>BGNK01003353.1:547-65852 GCA_003297005.1 Symbiodinium sp. clade A Y106 | reverse complement strand
GGTCGGCGAACCGAGAACCGGGATCATATATGTGTACTTGAAGTCGTCGGTTCCTTTTTGCACGTTCAGGCCAGGGCCGGATGCCGCCCTTGTCTTCCTTGGTGCCTCAGCTTGCACCAAGAGTGTCCAGGAACAAAGAGAGACTCGACAGACATGGGTTTGTACTTCATACCAAAACTACCTATATACGCTATGAAGGCTTAGTATACTTACCTCTAGATCTAAACATATGTACATGTAGAGATCATGTCTCTGAGCTGTCATGCACTCCATGACTCCTAGGAGGAAGCAACATGGCACTCGACTGCATGTTATTCTAGGTTTGTCTAGTCGTATCGTTTCGCGTTGTTTGTGTCTTGCTTGCTGCTATATCTAGCGGTCTGTAGTTTATTGGGTACAGCACCGGCTCATGCACTGTCGCGTCAAAGGCATGTGTGTGAATACAAACATACGTACAACCAATGCTGCTGCTACAAGACTTAAGAATTACCTCAGGCTGCCGAGCACATAAGTATACTTCTACTCTCGGCACAAGTATGGCATCAGGCGAGATCTGTCTAAACGTTTGTTGAGGTACCGGGCAGTGTTTATTACACTTTGCTATATTTTACCGTGCCGGTCACATAATCTTAAGCCCCTAAACCCCGCAACCTAAACCCCAAACCCATCTGACTGACCTCTGAGGCAGAGAGCCCTTTCACGAGCCCTGCTCGAGGAGTCGCACTCAGGAGCGCGGAGGGCTTAAAGTTTCTCAGAAAGGATGTAGGGCCCTTCTGGGGGTTAAGGGTTTAAGGATGTTGGGTGGAAGTGGAAGTGGTAGTAGTGGTGGTAGCAGTAGCAGTAGTAGCAGTAGTAGTAGTAGTAGTAGTAGTAATAGTAATAGTAAAGACGACTCATTACGACTCTGCTCTGCAGAGGCGCTCTTCGAGAAGAGACTCGCGAGCAGGCCTGCTCTCTCCCAGCCTGGAGAAGGTTTGCCGTTGCGCTCACGGCGAGGCCTCGGAGATCCCAACAGTGTGTTCAGGAGCAGCTTGCACTGCACATTTGCTGGCAAACACCGATACTGTTCAAGATGTTCGAGTGCCTTAGAGCTTGCTGCTCCTTCCAGCTTCGAGCTGCTGAGGTTGGGGCGGACGCAACCTTGCGGTATTCTGAGTACATCTTTGCGCACTCAAAAATCACGAGAGCTGGCAGATTCATCCTGCTAGGCATCTCCGCCACCAATAAGCAGAGGAGGACTGAATGTGCAGGCTTGGCCCTGTACTTCTGCTAAGCCATTCATGTGCAGCATAGTCTTTTTGTTGTGGAGGCTTCGTGGGAACCGCTTGGCTACGATCAAGGTGCTATGCTGTGTGTAGTTTTCAAGACAAACCCCTGCTGCTGAATGGATAAGTTATACGTGTGTAGCTGCACGGCGGTCTCTCCATGCCAGGTGGCCGACCTCATCCATTTCACAAGGGGTCGGCACCTTGAAGGTTCTCCCAATCTCCTTGACGACATGCCGAAATTTGGATTGCGGCAGGGCGCTTGACTTACATCTTAGGTCGCGCCATTCTGGTCACCGGGGGCCCGGGCAAGTACCTATCGGCAGAGCTGCCTTGATTGAATCTTTTTTGACCACCTCGAACGACACGTCGCAGTTGCCAGGCATTAACCCTTCGATCCAGGCCCGGATCACACATTCGGCCGACTGCGCGCAGCTTCTTTGGCCTCGTGGCTCACGCAGGCACAAAGCGCCATGCTGCGGGAGATGTACCCAAATGTGGCTATGGGAGGCCTGGTAGAGCACTTTGCTAGCTTAGGAGATGTGGCTGAGACGGGAATGCTCTGTGCAAGGTCCTGGTCCGGGGCCGTTGTCGTTGGCACCCACAGGTCCCTGGCCCAGTCCAGGATGCACAGGACTCGGTGACTCGGCCTGCACCATCCTACACCTGCTTTGCAGGCTAAACATGGGCCAATCCCTCACGAACAGTCTTTGTATCACCGAGCAGTTTCACTCAAAGTTCCCGAAGCGGGGCTTGTAACATTATCATGACCATTTCTAGCGTGCGAAGGCTAAACTTATGAAGCACAGCCTCCGGTGCCACGGTGTCAGTGTGGTGTGCTTCTCGTTCGGAGTGGAAGCTTCTGCAATTATCATGGCATTGCATGTCGTACTCAGTACTCCCTGACAAAGATACTGCGCGATGATACCAGTAGCGGAGACATTGGGCGAGATGATTGCGGAAGCATGTAGTGTTAGGTAGCCTTCGCAGTCGGGCGCAAGGGATAAAAGGATTCTTCTTCGCTGCGCTTCCCATGCCAAGACAAAGTCATGGTTTCTCAGGCTTGTGAGAACCTTGGAACAGGCGCGCCAGATGATCTTGAAAGCCTTTCCCAGGCACAAGCATGCATCATGCATGGCCGACTACTGACGTCCGTTCACCGTCAACTTGATGTGGCCAAAGCCCGCATGCTTTGCACGAGCGAGAAGTTGGACATTGGCCCCATGTCGCCGAGTGTGCTAACAATATCCGAAAACTGCAGCCTCAACTTTGCCCGGGTCGAAATTGACATGCGCCGGTACAATGCGTAAAGGAAAGGCCAGAAGCACAAGCAACAGACGCAAGACTTCGGAAGGAGATTATTGCAGTAAGAACGTGGTCCCACATCGAAGCTACTTCTTCCATCTTTGTTTGATCGGAGAAAGTATATCATGGCCCCGCCGCCTGGAACCAAAGTGGGCTTTACTTGCACCCAGAGCGATAACCGTTGCACTCGTGTTTCCAACGCCAAAGTCATATGGATCAAAGACAAAGTGGCACAGCATCTGCTTGTCGTCGGACAGGCCACTGCACCGATCTGTAGAATCTGGTGAAGAATAGATCTCACAGCAGGTCGCTAGATGCTGCTTGCAGCACAGAAAGGTTTTCAGCCTCAGCTGTCACCTCTGGGTGCAGATTCAGTCCAGTCTCGCCTTATTTCGCCATGGCATCGTGGTCGAGTCATGAAGGAGGCCGTTGGTTGAAAGTCACCTACTGTAGGAAGCAGTGTCCGACATTCAGCAAGGTGGTCAAAGTGCTGTGGGGGCTCGCGGCGGGCGGCGGTGCCATCGACTGCACCTCACCCCAAGAGACATGGGATTACATTCGATACCTGGACCAAGACATTGCTGCATCTCGGCTACTAGTACGTGTATTTGGGCATTAGGTTTCCTTGAAAAAGGTATCTCCGCTTTCGAAGTGCATACCTTTCTGGTGCAGGCGGTGAGCCCATTGCCTCGCGAGGGCCGGGAGCTGTTGTACCAGTTCTGGCATTCCCTTGGTTCGGACCCCGGAAACCGCGCCGAGAACTCCGCGAAGTGCGCTCCAGGCTGGCATCTAAAGTGACATCTCAGAGTTCTCACATAATCAGAGTAACCAACATAATAAGAATAATAGTAACAATACTAATAGTCATGTAGCAATAGTATTATTAGTAATAATGAAAGTAATAACAGACTTGGGGCATCCTGCTTTGGTCCAGGCATGGCAGCGGTGATGCTACACTCCTTGCCTTTCATCGACCGGGACGAGGGCGAAGCGGCTGCTGCAGCGGTCTACCGTCAGGCTGAGCGCTTGGTGAACTCTCTCGGAGGCCAGGCCTTCTCCGAACATGGGTTTAGGGTTTGGATGGGTTTGAGGTTTAAGGCCCCAAAGTTTCAAGTCTGAGTTGGAGCACCCGTAGGATGGAGCGGGTGGCGTGTGAATCTGACCGGGCACGAAGCAGCGCCGAAGCTTTTGGGCTTGGAGCCTTTGCCAGATGCCCATCTTTGTGCTGCAGAAGAGCGCCCCAAATTCTACGTTTATGACACCGGTGACTACGCACGACCACTCTTGAGCTGTGCCTCCGGTATGGAAGGTTCTGAGGTGATGCTTCACCGATTCCTGCTCCGAAGCCGGTGCAGAACCAGAGATCCAGCCGATGCAGACTTCTTCTACGTGCCCTTCTATTCCTTCTGCTTTCAGCCGCTTGGTCGCAGTCGCTGTGCTGTGACCGTGGCCCGGCTGGGCTGACGCAGCTGGCAGGAACCTGCATATCAAGCCCGGCACCGAGACCGAGGAGCTGGACAAACACAACATAGCTGTTGTCAACTCCCTAGAGCACTTCGATGTATATCGAAGAAGGCAAGATTGCGGCAAGAACTCACAGCTGTAGGACTCGGATTTGTGTCAGATGCCATTTTTGCAGGCAGCACATTTTCCACTTCGCGCACGAGTTCTGGGACTTTCCATCCTGGGAGTCGTACGTGGCAAGAGCGAAGATCTTCGCAGTGGAAGCGAACCCATTGATCGATGTTGTGAACTACCGACACTGCAACCTTATTGCAGCCGAGTGTTGTTGTTTTGTCAAGAGGGGCAGCTTATTCCTGTTGAGGATGCGGTCGGTAAGGTGTTTCGTGCTTCGACGCCTGGAAGGATGTGGTTGTGCCGGGCCACACAGATGCCTGGGCCATGCGAAAGCTTCGTGAAAAAGCCAAGCCAAGCAAAGAACGCCGCTATCGCTTTTGCCGCCCGGCCGCATTCATTTCCGCCAGAGAGATCCGCTCTGCCTGACTTTGGCCCCCTCGGAGGCTTCCATGGTGCCATGCGACACGATCTCTATGAGAGGACACATGCTGAAGGACAGAAGCAGACGTTGCTTGCAGCCAACTTGCCCACATCTGCTCACCAGGCCGGCCGTTCAACGGTAGCCGAGCCGCAGACACGCGACGACAGATTCAAGCCTTCGCCGGCGAGCAGCTTGCCGGAGCGATGGCACCACATGAAATTGCTTACAGGTGGTCTCTAGTTGCTCCCTGGCCCCAGCCGAGGTCTGATGCAAGCATCGGGCCTCACATTACGCCGCTTCTGGACAGTGTTTTTTGCAATACTGCTGGGGCCGGTAGAGCAAGTGCTTTGGAAACCGGTGTCAACGATACGCGCACGAGGACTACTACGGCCGCGTTGGAGATTGCATGTTCTGCCTGGTGCCGAAAGGCATGTGTTGCATTGTGTTGCTACGTTACGGAGGGATCTCCGGGGTGAGTCGTATAATACTATCTATCTATCTATCTATCTATATATATATATATATATATATATGGTACCCCCCCCCATGTACCCACGCCTGTCTTCTCAATCTCGGCTTTGGGAAGGGATGGGTTCTTGGGATGCCCTTGTTCCCTGCCTTTCTCCGAAATCTCAGCTGCAGAACGGCGTGGGTTAATGGGATCGGGGGAGTGCCTGTAGATATTATGTTTGTTCCTTATCTTGAAGTACAGAACTCTCGCCGCGGACCAAGATAGGGCGTATTCAGACGTATTCAAAACGTATTCTGTTGAATACGCCTCGGATCCAAGATTCAAGATTCAAGGTGCCAGGGAGAACTTTGCCCTGCACCTTGAATATTGAATCTTGGATCCGCAGCGTATTCAACAGAATACGTTTGAATACGGAATGTTGCGGTTTGACCATTGCATTTTGTATTTCGAGCCTGTCGTTGTTCTGTGGATGGTCGTCGTTTTGTGCTCTATAGATACTGCAGATATCGCGCGGTNATACGTTTGAATACGGAATGTTGCGGTTTGACCATTGCATTTTGTATTTCGAGCCTGTCGTTGTTCTGTGGATGGTCGTCGTTTTGTGCTCTATAGATACTGCAGATATCGCGCGGTCATTGCGGAAACTTAACACTGGTACTGCTTTGCGAGGTAACATATCCACAATGCTCCGTATGTGTTTGACACGTTCAGACAGCATTCCCGTTATCATACAGCTGTGATTGTCGTGATTCATCCCGTCACTTCTGTTTTACCGTTAGACATTTAGACTAGCAAAACAATTCCCGTCCAGCGTCATCGTAAAACTAGGAAAACTGAATTTCATCTTGACAGATCTGTTAATACCCTTTTGACAGGTCCAAAAATGTTGATGAAATTTAGTCAGCCTAACCACTAGTTTGATAGTTTGACGGATTGACTGGATTCAACTGTTGGGCACACATATGAAATATGTGCTCTTGCGATGTGATTACATTGATTACATATGCATATAAGTTACTGCATATTTGCAAACATGTTCACGAGATGAATCCTTTCGTCCTGTACAAGACTAGGTATGAATATCTGCTTGAAGACGTTACTATAAGAAGACCTCTTCATTGATCGTCTTCGTCCATTATCGTGTACGGAACTGTACTTGTCGTCTACTTTTGTCTACGACGGAAGAGTTTCCTAAGGGAAATTTAGGGTTATATGAAAAAATGTTGGCTTGGCTTGCACTTTTTTAAACGTACATGTATAACGTGTGTTGCTTCATATTTGCATGGGGGGGTGTCTTTAATTGGTGCAAATCAGTCACCACAAAACTCTGACATACAGGAGTCTTTGGTGGTCATCATGTATTTGGTGCGAATTTTGTAAGCGATTCTGTAAGAACAGGCAAGCCCCAGCTCGATAGGATGGACATGACTCAAACGATGCACAGGCTAAAGACTGACCAATTTCAGAATAAACATGTAAAGCTTGCAGTTTATATCAATACAATTCCGCGGGAACAACAAACTCATTTAATCAAACAAGAATAATATAGCTTAACCAAAGAGGAGTAGAATGGAGTAGAAAGTTCAATACGCAGCCAAAACATGTTGAATTACCTTCGGTCTTCACCTCTTTCAGCTGGCTTCTAAGAACACATATGGCAGCAGAATGAGCCATAATTTTATTGAGAATGTTTGTGTTTGTTGGTAAATCGTGCAAGCACAGGTGCGAATATTCGAAAAGTAATGGCTCGTAGGTTTATACTTTATCAAAATGTGAATAAATGTAGGACTCAACGATTAATACTTTTCCTTTTACACATCGGACTAGTATAAAATAGTGTGAATAGTAGCCACAGGACTAATGTGCCTAGGAAAGTTTGTATTCAGACATAGTAAGACAGGGGGAGTGGAGAGTGTTAGCTGGGTTGGTGTTACTACAGTGAGTATAACCACAGTAGTAAACACCCCGGTCACGGGAAGAGCATTATTGGTAAATGTAACAGTAAAACTACACTTGGTGCTGGCACAGAAGAACATATTAGTACTTCAGTGTACTTGGAGATTGGAAAGGTCTGTAGGGACGCGACGACGATCCCGCACAATTCAATCACAAAGCGTGGGTACATGAGGGGGCTGGGGTAGCACATATATATATATGTATATGTATATACACACAGTCTTTTTTTTGGTAAATGTGTGTGTACATACGTATACATATATGTATATATATATATATATATCTCTCTCTCTCTCTCTCTACACTCACGGAGGCGTCGGCTACACCAATGGGCGCCTTTTTGAGGCCTTCTTCGCAGGCCGGAAGAAGTTGCACTCTGCGGAAAGCACTCTTATCATTCTTATCTCCATGTTTATTCTACAATCTCCTTAGGAATTATTGGTTCAAACAGGGGTATAGTATTCGGAAGGCTGCATCCCTGTGATTCTGTCGGATGCTATGGCGGTGCCCTTCCAAGCGTCCGGGACTCTGCTCTGGAGAGCTCAAGGCCTTAGTAGGAGGCCCCCGGTGAGCACGTGGATGCAGGTTTCTTCCATGGCCCGACTTTAGCATGAAGCTTCCTATGGGCCATGTCCTCAGAGCCAAAGCCTATCTTACAAAGGCAAGCCTTCTCAACTTAGATGACGTGGCACGGGCCGTTCACCTGCTGCGAGCGATGCCATCAGCGAGGATAGCTCAAATGCAGGACGCCAGTTTAAACCACAGGAGAGAGAGTTCTGGTCACTTTCAGGATCCGCCGCAGTACACTCGTGTGAGAAGCTGTTCCTCAACTGCTTTGCACGCAAACCTGTACGCAATGAAGGCAGAACGACCCTGTGGAGGGCTAGAGCAAACTAAGCTGGGACCATGCAGGGTGTGTTGTTCGTGAGGAGAGTTTATTGGACCATGCCGGCTGCCTAGTGCTCGAAGTGGAAACTTGTTCAGACATGCCGCCATTCCGCTGCTGTGAAGGCTTGCTGGTTGGACTACTACTCGCAAGACCCATCGTGTTCACCATACGAAGGCGTTCTTCGTGTACACGGCCCAGGATGCAGACTGGCTATTGCAATCAGGTTACTCTGTCCTAGTATTCAGGTTCTGGAGCTGCAGCAGGACAGCTCCCACAGAGAGGCGCAGCAACCCGTGTCTTCTGACTTCGGCTATGCAGGGCGTTTCCTGTTCCGCCTGAGCCCGACATGTGAAGCTGCATAACCACTCCGGAGAATGCAACATCAGGTTACTTCAGGTGCACACCACTGAAGAACCTGTCAAAGCAGATGCCAATGTCCGTTGATTGAGTGGGAAGGATGCAGACAAACAAGGCAAACCTCGCACTAAGGATGTAATCGCAGAGCTCATCTTGCGGTATAGAAACACGTAGGCCAGTGATGTAGAGTCAAGCAGGTGAAAATCTGAAGTGGTCGGTTGCAGGCCTCATCTTGCCAGAGAGGTGTCTAGCAGTGAACCGTGAGCGACTGGCCGGGCGATGAAGTTTCTACGATAAACACTTCGACCCTAACCTGAGCACGTCATAACAGCTTGCTTCCGGGCTGACAGAGTGAGCTTCATGGTTTGAGAGGGTGCTGCATCACATGTCTGCCAGATCCGCCAACTGCCACTCTTCTGGAAACCGGAAGGACGGGCCAGTGCTTCGCAGCGTTCTGCGGGTGCTCAGATCGCGTCCCTTGCCGAGGCTTCCCGCCATATATTTCGAGCCAAGATTTCGAGTAAATCTTCCAGAAGGTGCAGCTTCAAGAGCGGCCAGCATTCTCGCCTTCACACAGTCAGCAGCCTTCTTCGCCAGGTGGGCAGAGATGAGCGTCATGAGGAACTCCCACGGAGAGGCTGCCAACGCCACAGGGGAAGCTCTTCGCCGTCTTTTTCGTTTGGAGACTCAAAATATGCCACAACGGTGCGGACGCGGGCCTGGGGCTGTGACTGGAGCAGCCGCCGGACCGGATGCAAAGCTCTTGCTCCATAGCTCGCTGAAGACGACGAGTTGCTCTTCGACAGCCCGGCAGAGCCTGAGCCAAGGCAAGCAGTAAACCAGTAAGCGATCCCTGGACACCACCACGGTGTAGTGAAACGGATCATAGGACGTGCTGCAACTTCCATGGCAAAGCCTCTTTCAGACCCTGATTTCATGCATGGCTGAAATTAAACAAAATGGCTGTCGCGCAAGATGTGCATGCAGGGCGGGTCTCCTGGTGATAACTCCTAGATACGAGAAACAAGGCACTGAAAAGATGCCTTGTGCGCGGATTCGGGAGACCATGTCTTTTGCATTGTCGCGGCAGCTATTGTGCTTGAGTGGCGCAGTTGACCAAGATTACACCTGCTGTAACGGAATGAGTCTACATTCCACTGTCTTATACTGTAAACACTATACTACATACTATATGCTTTATACTCTATACTCTAAAACCGAACAGCTTGCACGAAGACAGAGATAAGACACGAGACTGCATGATAGATTAGTTTGCCAGATGCCCAACAACGAGCACGGTATAGAGCTGTAGACCTGAAATTTGCGTTGTTCTTGAACTTGCCATGCGGGAGCGCAATTCCGCGAGCAGGCGCAGCTGGAAGGCTGCAACGCAGCTGACGTTTTATTAGACCAAATCAGCAGCTCGGAGTTTGAACGCTGGTCGTGGTTGCGCTGCAGGCTTCGCAGCTTCTGATTGCTTCCCTAGCGATCGGCACCTGCAATGTGGCAGTCCAGAGCCCAAGCATCTCTACTCTGCGATCCAGCCATCAGCCCAGCACAACCAAGGTAACCTTCGTGCGCGGCTTCCAGGGCTGCAGCCAGACCCCTTCGCGCAAGGCAGCTTGTTCGGGCCAAGACTTCAGTCCGCCCTGCTGCGTTTCTCTGCGCTCCCTTGCAACCGTTCAGGCACGGTCGGCCGTGCTGGCGGGCGCTGAACTTATGGAACAGACGCATTCGTAGCTTTTGACAGATTTATGCCTTTGCCCCACCAGGTGAGCAACGCTTGACCGTCGCGGTGCTGAAGGCAAGTGTGGCGACGAGCAGCGAGAGAGAGAGATAGAGAGATGGGGGGAGGCATTTTTGTCCAGACGGGCCAGTGGACTTCATCGCCAGAGTCGGGTGGGTAGGCTGAAGCAGCAGATTTCGGGCGCATAAGGAACTTCCGACACCGGGGAACTTACGTGACAGCCAGCCATATTGCATGTGGAAGCCGCAGAACCTCCGGAGAGAGAGGCGGAGGAACGACGGCCGGCACCCACATACTCGGATAGTGCAGACAAAGACAGCAGCTGGCCCGGAAGAGGAAATGTTTCACACAACCAGCTGCCTTGCTAGTCCCTGGAGCACCCAACCACCCGAGCCAAGCCGGACGTGCTGCCACGGTGGCGCCGAGGAAGGCAGGGACGAGCGAAACTTGTGAAGGACGGCGAACGTTCCAACCTCCTTGCAGAGTGGATCTAGTAGCGCGCACCCTGTCGGCCTGTACACATGCCATACACTTTACCATGCGCGGTGAAGCTCGTATCCGTTAGTTGAGTGCATGCATGGCCATTCACAGCGCAGTATTCATCGTCAGGTTCGGTGATTGTCCACTACTCCTATGAGCATGCTATGCTTGGTGTCAAGCAGTAGTTTCGTGCACTCCTGCCCAAATGCGCATCAATGTCAGGAAAAGCTGAGACAAAAGGGCCACACGCTTGATGTTTGGAAAAACCGGCACATCGCCCTTGCAAGTGTCGTGGTCAAGGTCTGTCCACGACAGGCCTCAAGCAGGCTTTGGTCGAACGGCTACAAGAGGCCCTCTGCTCAGTATACGGAGCGGAGAGTTTGTAAGCCGCTTAATGACTACCAATATCTGTGTTCTGGTGATTGCCACTGCCTCGCTCCTCCTCCTCCTCCACCTACTGCTGCCACTGCTGCTACGGAAAAAACAACTACTATCATTACCTCTGCTGCTGCTACTACTGCTGCACCGCTTCTGTGCTGTCATAGCCAATCACAGGTTTGCCTGTTTGCGTATATTACATGCTATTCGTGTGTGCAGACGCAGAATCAGACAAGTACCTGTTGCACGTGCATGTGTGTGTACGTATATTGTACATATACCTATACATATGCATATACATGTATGTATGTATGTATGTATGTAATTATTCATGCCAGCATGCATGCATACAGACTTAGACATCTTCGCATCCCGGCCCGCAAAGGCCGAGGCCGAGACGAAGCCTGCGGCAGGCACGACTGTCGTTTTATCCACCGATGCCGACGCTCCATTATTTCGGCCCTTATATTATAATAGTACCCTTATAGATCTCTTATAGTAACCCATGATGCGCTACCAGGCTATGCCAAGCTGACGGTTGCTCAGCTTAAGGCAAAATGCGCGGAGCTGGACCTGCCAAAATCAGGGCGCAAAGCCGACCTGGTGGTAAGGCACTCAGTCGCCGAGACACATAGGTATGAGTTTGTCAATGATAAATGCGGTCGATAGACGAGATAGCTCCATGCTTGCTCACCGTTGTCCACATGACACCTGCACAAGGCTCGCTTAGAAGCCAAAGCTGCTTCGCAGGATCTGAGCTGAGTTACTTGTTTTGCAACCTTGAAGGTGGGGAATTTGCCCTCGGCTGAGCTGCATCTTGCCTCGCAGAGGCCAGCCACGGCACAGCTAGCTCCAAGTTTCTGGTGGGAGACAGGGCCGGCAACACAGTTCCGATGCAGAGATGTCGCCATGCAAGCATTGTGAAGGCTTTTTTTAAACGTCATGCATGCGTGATTGTCCGTAGCGACTTGCGTTCGACTGCTAACTCCGAAGCGTGATCGTCCTCCCCATTCCTCCTCCGTGGAAATGGCCACACGCCATTGAGGTCATGGCCCTGTATGAGGAAGAACAGAAAGAGTACGAGGTAGGAGTGCACCGGAATGTGTTGGCCTGCACGCACTCTTCAGTCATCGAGACAACGCTGCTCAGGGAGCAGCAAAGATGTTAGGCTCTTGTCCAGTGCCACAACGGCGATGAGTCCTACTTGATCACATGGATTGAGGTGCGAATCCGTGAGAATGACTTGCATGGTGAACCGTGCAGCACTCGCTACTCCATTGGTCTGACAGGATGGCTACGAACACAAACAGGATGCAAGCAACATGAGGCGCGGCGGGCTTTGCTTTGTCAGGCAGGCTCTGACTGACTCTCTTTTGCTCGTGTAAGGCTTCTCCAGCGCAGGGACAAGCCTTTTCGCTTCTCAGCACAGTGCTGAGATGGAACCGGAGAAGTGCCGAGTGACCGACCGCAAGTGATAAGGCCGGCGAGAAAGTTGAAGGCTTGTTCCATGACGAGGACAGGTGGTATGCCGCCAGCTTCCCAGTATCGCCTCAAGGGTTCGGTTTGACTGGACATGCGTACGCGGGCTAAGGCTCGCGTTAAGTGTGTCAACGATTCTGGCTCCTACACTGTTATTTGGGACGAAGATGGCCGTGTACCCAGCTGCATCCTTTCAATTTCGCTTTGCAAACTTTCGAAACAACAAGCGGTGTTAGCTTAGCTTGTGCAAGGTGAGGAATACGAGCTTGCGCCGTGCACTTGGTGAGCATATTGTCGTCCACTGGGAGCTTCACCTTCGCTGACAGCCCAGGGAGAAGGACTTAAAGCCTTCAATGCTGCCAACTCCGCTGTCAGACTTCAAGTGTGGGCCTAGTGCTGCCATCAGCGGGCAACAAACACCTGTTGTGCTGAGCTGGCCACGTTCCACTTTTGCTGGCAAGGCCTGGCCAAAAGCTCACAGGCACAGTGGCAAGGACAGGACATGAGCTCGAGCACTGAACATGCCGGTCTTGGCTTCATGGACCAAACGGTCTAACCAGGACATTTGGTTTCGGAACATTTGTTGACGTCGGTGCTGAGCGAGACGGACAGATGCTGAGCTTGAAATGTAGCATCTTTCGTGACAGCTTCTTGCAAACAATTCTCTGTTTGAATGTGTCATGCAGAGGTTTGCTGAAGCCTTGGTTTACCTTCAAGGGTGAAGATCCGAGTTTCAAGCAGGGAGACAAAGTCAAGGCCGGGTCAGAGCTGTTTGGCTCAGTAATACTGGCCCGTCGGCCCTTTGCGCGACTCCGTGAATGCTGCACAGGCGCTCTATGATGAGGAGGAGGAGTACTACGCAGCGACAGTCCAGAAGGCAACGTTTCCAAGCACTGCGAACATGCCCAAAACCACCGACAGAGACAGTCGAGTTCATGCACGTTTTGGTGCAGACAAGGACAACGGTGACGGTACTTTCGACATAGTGTGGGAGGAGGACGATTGCGAGTACATGCAGAGACCTCGGGTTGCCCCCTAGTTGCTCCAAAGGGGAGTTTCCGAAAAGTAGGGGTACCTTATTTTGGGGTCCCTATAACAAGGATCCTACTATTTAGGGTACTATATTAGGGTCCCCTAGTTTTCGGAAACTCCCATATTTGGCCCCTGAAGCTTTGTGGGCCCAGGGCCGAGAAGTCGAAGATGGAGTTGCTTCGCCTCGCAGAGCTGGAGGAAGGAAGCAAGGCTCGTAACGTCGCAGATGTGCGCGTAGGGCAGCGATGCAGACAGGAGCGCCTAGCATCGAAAAGCCGCTGTCGCGAAGCACCAAGTCCACATGTCGTCACGACTCAGTAGGTGGCAATGGCAACCAGTTTCGGAGAACCGATGGGAGTGGATGCCTCTAGAGACCAGTTTGCAGCTCTCCGTATCCCTTGAAAGAGACGAAATCGCCGTTGTCCACTGGCCGCCACTCGGCAGTGTCGAAGTCGACGCGAGCGCCGGGGTGGTTCGATTGCAAGGTCAAACGCTCGGGAAAGTCCGGCGAGTGCCAGACTGGTGGGGAGAAGATGCCAACCTGGCCGCTGGGGTACTGGTGGCTGCAGAGACGGAGGCTGAGGGTGTGGAGTTCCTTCTTGCTGTGGAGAGCAGGCCTTGGTGGCCTACCCGGCAAGTAGGCCCACTTTGGGGATTCGTGGAAGCGGAAGACCCAAGCCTGACCTTCGCCATGGCTCGGGAGGCAGCCGAAGAGGGCCTCGAGGTTTTGGGAAGCCAAGACCAGCTCTTAGCCAGCTTGGAGTCTTCAGAAACCTCCTGTCCCGTGTCCTTCTGGCCTTGGCAATCCGACACACCAGCACGGCGGCCGCGTCCTTCGGTTCTGAGAATGGTGAGCTTGGGTCGCTTGTCGCCGATGCAGAAAGGTGCAGTTCTTGGCAGCTTTAGGAAGCGGCGCCACCACGCCTTGGCTTGGGCCGCTTCCTTGGCTGTCCTGGCGCAACCTGCTCCACACTTGGAAGTGGAGGAGCTCATCTGGGTGAATTCGCAGTCCTTGCTACAAGAGGTGCAGGCACGCCGGCATCTATAACTATCTAGGGAGATTGTTCAAAACAGAAAGGGGAACGAGTGCATTGTGTACTCGACGCATGCCTCACAACTTTCCCATCCAGAGGCCCACCACCACGTCAAAACCCCAAGCACCCGCTCACGCATGCTACGGGGTGCACCTGCCTCAATAGGATGTTAGCAATTCCCAGGTTGAGCGACGTACTCCCACCTAAATTTCGTGGCTGCAATCAAGTCGACGGCCTCTTCGTATTGTGCTAGCATCGCTCAAGTTTCGCCTACCTTCCCCAGGCTGGCCAGGTCCCATGGCTTGGCGGGAGCGCCGGTGGTCCCTTGCGTGGATTTGTGGGCGATCTCCTCCGGGAGGCTGGCGCTGGCTTTCACAGTAATGTTTGGGCGTTAAATCACTCACCAGAACCGCAGGGGTGCTTGCGATTCAGCTTCCTACAACAACAAAGACCTACACATGCTGGCAGCTCTGTATAGTTGTATTGGGCTGGAAGAGCCTTGACGACGCAAAGACAGCTACCACAGTCATTGTCACTGTGCCAGGGCCTACGTTGGAAGCGAAGTGCTCGCTTTCGAGACTTCTGCAGGGGAACTTCTGAGGCACCTGGTGTTGCCATCTCGTTCGTTTAGGTTTTGTCATGCCTTCTTCCACGTATTTGCAACTGGATCCGTTGGATGCAAGCCCTTCGCTGGAGCGGGGTCTCGGAGCACATCGAAGTGTGGGAGTATGTTCAATGATTCGGTGATGTTCAGTTGATGAATACGAAGCTTCAGGGCAGAGTCTTCTAGGCCTACGCGTTTCAGGGCCAGCTAGAACACTCGGTGTAGATCGCCCTGCAGTGTGATCAGTTCCCAGGCGTTGCCTCCAATGCCGCACTCGCGCTCACTGGTTTCAAGGCACACTCACGACCACTTGCACCTTGACATCCAAGATCCCAGAGCAGTTGTATGTGCATTTTTGCCCCGCAATAGGCTTGTCACAGAAGCTGGCACTGCTTTCTGCCAACAGCGAGGCCTCTTTCAGCCAGCCTAGTCTTAACATCACTCTGCAGGAAGATGCTTGAGCATCGAGTGCAGTACGTTCGGTTGCTTTGCATCAGGCAGAAGCATGGTGGCGTCAAGACATCGCGCGTGTGGCCGACCTGCACTTCACAGAAGCGGACAGTGCTTCGAATCCCACGCTTTCGCCTAACAAGCGCATCTATCCAGGACATAGACCCTTTGTGGGTACAGTGTCGGTACGTAAATCCACTTGCACAGCTGCAAAGTCCAGCGGTGTTCTCGGCTGTTGCATGCTATGCACAAGCAGCTCGTGTCCGGTGGCCGGGCATCACAAAAAGGCTGCGGCTTCCAGAGCGGAGTGCGAGACACTGGCGACAAGTCAAACACAAGGAAGCCGATGCAGCAGGGGCTTACTTGCAGCGCATCTGCGAGGTCACGGTGTACGTTGAGTCTGTGAAAACAGACAAGGCAGTCGTGGAATTGAGCATCTTCTACACTTGACCATGTACTGCTCACGCAATCGGCAGGATGGCCAGCAGAAGCTGTGGCTAGCCACAAGCCTGGCAAAGATCGCTTAAGATTCGACCTTCTTGCGATGGCAATGCAAGGCCTTGGTCAAGGACAAAATCGGTACTCAGGGCCCCAAGCCGTGCGAGCCTCAGAGTGCTGTTTAGCGCTTTTTAATATAATATCATACAGTATAATACAATATAACATAATATAACATGATGTAGTATGTAAAAATGATATAGTATGATTTAATATATTATAGTATAATACACCTGGGCATCAGAATCGCAGTTTCGGTGGTCCTGCGAGGATGGTCGACCTCTCGGGTTTCACAGACCTCTCCACGGATCTCTGGCTGAGGGGTCCGCACCCGCAGAGTTCTCAAGTTAAGCCGCTCGCAATAGCTCTTGGCAGAGACTGGAGTATGCCAGGAACCGTCACAAAGATTTTGAATTTTGGAGCTTTTGTTCGAGTCGAGCCTCCGACTGGAGAAGCAGCACAAGGCTCAAGTCTTAAGGTTATCTAGCTGTTCATCTTGTTGACAAAACCTGACCTGGAGGTCTGGTCCATGTGAACGAAGTCCGGGATGGTTTCATCAAAAATCTCGAGGAGACTTCGGAGGGGCACATGCCTTACTTAGGTATCATGCAAGAACACCTCACATCGCACGGAGGAAGAGCTTTCCGTGGATGATGAAGTGCAGGTGCTTCTTTTGCCAGTCTTAGCGAGTAATCTGCTCCGAGTGACGTACTCCTGCGCTATTTTTAATTGCAATGCCATTTCGCACAGGTTCGCGTGAAGTATGTTGATGCAAGCGAAGGGGTGCAGGGGCCTCATACGATCCGATGCAGAAGAGATGCCCCTGCAAGATCCAAAGCATAGCAGATTCAGCACATTCAGAAGCTGATTCACTGATGCACTTGCAGTTGTGCGCCCTGCACATCTGAGGCTGCAGCTCTCCATGATTGGCAGCTGACCGGGATTGTCACCCTTCGCTGTCCTCTTGCAGAGCTATAACCATGACGTGACAATGGGAAGTCTTGACATGCCCGAGGGTGCCAGATGCTTCCGTTTTGCAATCTGTGCATTCCAGCAAAGATGTGGGCAAGAGCCACAAGTCTCCAGATGCAAATAGCAACGCTGCATTTGGCCCGATTCTGTTTCACCTTAGAGCTATGCGCGGAAGAAAGTTGTCAATCCAGTCCTGCCGCATTTCGCCCTCATCCATGCACCAAGGGCGCTTATTGCATCCGATGTTCCTCAAAAAGCAACGTCCGTCACTCCCGCTCAGAGCTTCACTGCTCACACGACACGAATCGCTACCACAGCGATCTGGCCGTTTGCCAGTAAGCAGCATCCCCACAGCTCCACTACTTGAGTAGCATTAAGCACTGGTTGTCTGGACAGCAGGTCAGAAAGGCACCACGAAAGCACCATGGCTTTGCTGAGATGTGGACTCTTTGGCGGCGCACTTAGCCGCCGTGACAGGACATGCAATGCAATCTGTCCAAACCTCGCGAATGCAAATCACGACATTTCCTGCAGGAATCCTTAATGCGGTTAAGCAGACGCAAATGCCGACTATAGCTACAGCCAATCATGAACTCCACGTCGACATAGAAGATGCTGCCTGCTTGACGCGAGTTATTGTGTAGGAGATGCGGTGATCGTTTGAATGCGCACCGAGGAAATGTCGCCGCAGCTGGAGGCCAGCATGGCTCTGCAGAAGATTAGCCCACATTTGGCTCCCAGCCTCAAAGAACTCTAGGAGTGCTACTTGTACCGTCTGGAATCGTGAGCCTGCTTTGGGGTAAATAACATAAAACGACGAGAACACGATTCGCACTGTGAGTCAACTGCTGTCTGTGCCAGGAAGGCTCATAGAGGCGCAGCCAAAGCTGCTCATGCCCGTCGCTGAGAATTTGAAGTCAGAGATACCACCACCTGCGGATCGATATTGGCTACTTTGCTGCCGGCTTCTAGTTGCCCGACTTGGAACCGTCGTCTCTACATTCAAAAACTTGCAAGCTGTGCACAGGCTGGACCTTCGAGCTGCCAGCGATCAGCATTGATTTCATTGGTTCTTGCTTGGCACCAAGAACTTTCGGGATGCCGCTTGCAAAGTGCTGTTTGCCAGAGACTGAGTGGTGCACCCTCCGGCACTTCGTTCAACACGGGGGGATGTGATTACTATCCTAGACGGCGACTGCACGCTTAGTGCGAACCTCCGCTTTCTTTCCACTAGTCGCCTTGAAGACCCTGCAGAGGTCTCGGAACTATGTCTGTCGAGGAAGGAATCATGACTCACTGGAAGCGCAAACGTTATTTTTAGCAGACAGCTCGGGGAAATTCGGGTTCTTTTGAAACTGTGAGCAGCCTAGCGCCTGTGTCGTTGAATAGCGCTGCTCGAAGGAACTGAAGCGTAGCACTCGGCCTGCGGACCTGCTGAGGCGAATCTAGCTGTGTGCTTTGTCAGCTTTCGTGCGACCCCTGGCATTTGACTGCGAGTGCTCACGGAATGCTGCGGGAAATCAGACGTATCAAATTGGTCTTGAATGACGCCAAGGCTACCTGAAACAACTTCGGGAAGCTGAAGAAGCTTCGTACCAGGCAACACGCAGCTCGTTGGTGCTTTCTGCTACAGCGACCCATGGCCTTCAAAGGAAGCAGAACTGGATCTCTCCAAGCTTTATGAAGTGCCCCCAGGACTGACCGTGGCGAAAAAAAACCACGGCACAAGTCAGCATCACCCTTGCTGCCTATGCAGGCCCGAAACCCTGAACCTCTGAACCCTAACCACTAAAGCCCTAAATCCCTGAAGCCACGGAGTTTCGTAGGATATGAGAAAACAAAAGCCGAGCCACCGATTGGTGGCCTTTCGGCCGCGGCCTCAGAGACTCGGAGCCGGGCCTGCGCCAATGAGTGAAGGTAGGTTAATACAAAATAGTGAGCATAATGATGGATGGTACGATACCAATATATAATGACATGTTCATATACTTGTATCGTGCAATAGTATCTGTTGCTACAAAATAACATACAATAATGTAAAGCATTATGTAACACTATATAATTACTAGAATACAGCATAGAACACAGTAGTATGCACGAATTTACAATAACATTCAACAACAAGTTTACGCAATATGCCATCATGTATAAGCATATATTATTGTGCCTGGCAATGTATCAGAATATCGAATGGCAGTGCACACAAGACAGCTTTCAATACGCGACAAGGCGTAACCATATACCTCCTGAGTACGGCAAGAGGTGTAGCAGCATTACATAAGTATGTATTGATACAATGTACTGTGTTTATGTAGGTATTACATATATATATATGTCTAGAGAACAGCATAAAGGGATATATAGGATTATATCATGACGCATGGTCATAACAACAACGATAAGAATATGGTAATACATAGCAAAACATACTGATACGTGACAACATGTAGTACATTCCATAAGGTATAGTCACGTGGGCAGACCATGGTTCGCAAACAAGGACGTTGCATCGAAAGCGCCTGAGAAAAATCTCAGAAAGGCTGAACCCATTCCGGTCACGAGGACAGAGGCACGAGAAGTTGCACTTGAGATCTGCTTAGCAGGGTGTCACGTGAAGTTTGCCTGTGCAGGCAGAGACCACAACCTTGCCATCTAAACCCGGACCGTGGCGCCCTCGTTGCGAATTTTTGCTTCTGGTGATAACTACAGCAGGGGACATTCAGCGCGACGGCAGTAAGGCCAAAACCTGCAGCTATGCCAAAGCCTCCAGCGATATCTCCACAGAAACCGCCCCCTCAGAAACAGGCGGGCTAGATTTGCAGCTATTTGGCCGCTCGTTCACATCCTCAGCGCAAGAGGCAACAGAACCACCGACTCTGCCGCCACATGAGCACCCACTGCAAATGACATCCACATGCCGGCATCCAAGAAAGAAGATGTACATGGAAATCCGTTGCGAAAATATGCAGACATGTTCAGGTCCCATCTGTGGTGCAAGGAAGGAAAGCCCCCTGCAACGGCCTTGTCTGCCAAAGCTCTTCCGGCTGCAAGAGTTAAAGGCCTGTTGCTGATCCATACGGCTAGGCTCACCACCAACCTTGACCTTGACGTTCGCTCCAAACTGAGCACCGAAAGGGCTATGGTCTGCTGCGTGCTCCGAGCGGGATGTCTGATCAAGGCTGCACCTGGAAAGATGTTTCCAAGTCATTCCTGGCCGAGACTGCTGACGACGGACAACCAAAAGCGTGCTTCAGCTTCTTAGTGTCAGTGGTATGCTGCACACCTATGCCGTGCTGACAACAGGTTGTCTGATGCCAAAGAGATTTGCATCAATATCGGTCTGCCCGGCAGATTTCTGAAATCAGCCACAGGACGAAGGCCCCATGCTCAGCAGTGTCGTGACGGCACCTGTGCTAGGCACATCCTGTGGCGGAGTTACCTGCGACAAGCCTGGCACCCACCTCGAAGAGGCAACTGCATTCTTGGAGGGAACCCCTTAGTGCTGTGTAGACGAAGACAGAACGGTTTCAGACAGCCGCGCGCCTTCTGAAGCTGGTCTGTGCTCGGCCTGAAAAGGCAAAGCAGTGCACAGCGAGGCAAAGGGCGCTGCAAGCAAAAGCACAGGGCACAGCCACAGACGGCCGCAGGTCGTCGACACAGCCAAAGTCGTCTCCCAGCGAAGAGGTGACGTGGGAGTCTCGGGCATAAGACATAAGATGATCATTGAACAGAAGCTATTAGGATGATAAGCTCGATGTGTTCACTATGCATATGCTGCATATGCGTGCTCGTTTTGAACTGCCGCTCTTCAAGCATCGAAACTCAGGTTTGTGAAGAATTGCACGTATGGTTCAACTTGCGACGAGGCTGCTGAACAGAAACAGACACCGCTTGATTGTCGGTTTGTCTCCGCTCTTGGAATCTTCGAGGCACGACCTACAAGGTTCCCGGCCAATCCTTTCAGCAAAGATCTGAAGGGTGCGGGCATCGCGAGGAGCTTAGCTGCAAGGTTTTCTACGCTGGGAGTCAGAACAGCCCAGCCAGCCCAACTTTGCCATGAGTCAACCATGAGTCACAATCGTAGCAGGAGTTGAACGGGTTAAGACCAAAACTACAGGGTATGAATGTGCTGCTGCCTCTTGGGCACAAAACGTAGTGGCAAATCCGTCACACTTGCAAAGTACGTGTACCGGATCAGGTCGTCCTCGCGCACAACCGGGAAGGAGATTTCAGGTGCTCTTCCGGCAAGAAGTTCTGGTGGAAGCACTTCACTTGATGTGATTGGCACGGCTGCGAAACCAACATGCGCATGGGCGAGGAGATGTCTTGAATCACTATTTGCGATACCAGAGGCGGCGCACCCGAAGTATGTGAGTGCCGGAGTAGAGATGAAGTACAGATGGGTCGCATTCGAGCCGCATCTCAGGTGGCCTTGTTCACAGTGTATATTTCCCTGGATGATCCAGCAGCCTGGACATCTATGACAGCTGCTGCCAAGCAGGCATGGGCCGCTTGCTGCCCTGATTGCCTACTAGCATGCAGGGAAGGTCAAAAGCTCTGTTTGAGTCAAACAAAGGCAATAACAGTAGCCACTGCAAGTCGGCATGGAGGTCGCAGCTGGTAAAGGTATCAACATCGAGGTGTGGCAGGCCGGCCACCCTCAAGCATGCGCATTTTCTGTGTGATCCGGTCATGCAACTGTCATGCAGATCGGGCCGCGGGCATTTGATGCTACAACGGTTCTCAACGAGGAAATCATTCGCCATACCCGAAAGCTTTTGATGCGCTCCAGTTCTGAAGCAGCAGAGGAGACGGAGAAGTGGATGAAGACGAACACTGGAAAGATTGCCCACCACTACTGGGCTGTGTTTGAGAAGCCAGGATACCTAGACATCCCCTCCATCTGCAAAGAATTGCGAAGACATCTGCATGCGATTCGCAGGTCCTTCATGGAAAAAGCGCACGAGCACGTGATCTTCGCAAAACTCTGAGCTTTCAGTGAGCACTTGGCAGTACAGCTCCTTGTGATGCATACTGAGAGGTTGAAGAAGACTTGCTTTTCTCCCCGGACTTCTTCGCACTGTTCCGCAGAATCCTGGCTGAAATCATACAGCACAGGGCCTTTGTAGTAGCCGTCGAGGGTGCTGAGTGTTGTCGTGCTTGGCACCGTTCAACAGTCACCCTTGTGTTTACCCTTTTCGCAACCCTTGCTGCAATCCTAAACGAAACCCTCATAGCAACCCTTGTAGGAGGCTTGTCTCAAGTGAATCAATCCGAGGTACAGCGGGCCTCTTCGATGAGGCGTCGTTGGGCTCATGGTTCGTGCTCACCCACGATTTTGGGATTTTTGGTTTGGGGTGTTTTCGGCTTCCGGCTTTTCGGTTTTGGGGTTTAGGGTTTTGAGCTTGGGGTTGCCCAGATCCGACTGACAGGACCCAAGTCTTTGGTGCATCGGCGCTTGGAACGATTTCGGCTTCAAGGACTGTGGTCGTGAATTGTTGCTACTTGACGCTGGGCACAGCCCCAAACTCGAAGACAATCAGCATTCCAAATCGATGCTGGAGCAGCAATTGCAGGGCACCGCACTCGATGCCTGCAGCCTGCAGCGCACCTCCTATTTTCCAGGCAGGCGGCACTTCGGTTCTGCAGAGTGTTCAAAAGCAATGCGAGACTCCGCCTATGGAGAGCGAAGGCTTGGGCTTCATGCTACTGCGGCGAGCATGGCTAGAAGTCCGAAAGGTGCAAGCAGTGAAGGTCTGCATCCCGATAATGATGTGACCGTGTGAGCTTTTGGCAGGCCTGGCCCATCGCACCGACCATGGGTCTGCGGCTTTGACGCTTCCCCAGAGACTCCAATATCCCTTAATTAAGGAATACTCCTTAAATCATAGTAGGGATCCTAGTATAATTTACAGTAAGGTATATTGTTTAATTATGGGATATTGGAGTCTCTGGGTCTGCTTGAGTGGACACAAGCGTCAGAGAAGACACGTGGCCTTGCACGAGGGCTCAAAGTCGGGTTGAGGTTGGGACTACTGGATGCGGGCCGGAGCCTCGCTTCAGAGCGGAAGTCTGGCAAAACGCGTCAAGCCCGAAGGTCGCATTCCGAGCGGCCGGCAAGGAATGCATAGTTCCACAGGCTTGGCCTGGGCAAATGCTGTGCAGCTTGTGCTGACTGAATGTTGATTGCGGCCGTTGTTTTTGCATCTGGAGGTGTCGAGAAGTCACCACGCAGCAGCCAAAGGCTCTTCTGTCTCGACAGCTCAGAGCCGAGGTAGTCCAAGCAGATGGATAGATCACCAGTGCTGGAGCACTGCAAGTGATTGCCCGAAGTCAGGCCAAGCAAATTCGCTTGTTCGAGTCCGTTGCTGAAGATGCTGCTGATGTTCTTGCTTTGCTGCGGTGTTTTTCTGCCAGCTCCACAAACTTCTCATTCGCCATGGCTCTGAGGGCCATGGCCTTTTCCGATGTGCCTTCGACGTGCGATGTTTCCATCTCAGATTACTTCATACCCATCTTGAGACTTGCCACACACAACTTTGGGATGATGGGCTCCCTTGCTCGATGCGCCTCCCGGCTCAATCGCATTCTCAGACGCTCCCGTTTGCGTATAGGAGACTCTTCAAGTTCACAGGCCGGTGGCAGGAACAAAGCACAAATCTGGCGGCACGACACCCTGCCCCGTTTTTTGGAAACCATCAGCATCAGTCTGTTCCAGATTCGAATGTTGTGGCCTGGCCGACTGTAGGCCATCGGATCCATTGGGATCTTGTGTGTGTGTTGCCCTTGTTGGGTCCAAGAGGATCTTACCAAGGACTTTCCTTAGCTTGAAGAGTAGTCTACCAGATACAGGCTTGCGAACAGGATATTCCAGTTCCGAGTGCAGCAGCATGTCAGAAGCAAAAGTCAGCATACTGTCTTGGTACGGATAGAACAACATGCGAGATGGGCACTGTTGTGTTAGTGGCCGGCATTGGAACCACAGTCAACAGTAGCATGGGCCATGGGCGAAGTTGGCGTCACAAGGCCTGGCCGTGGGAGAACGCTGACCTGTGCCAAGCGCTATCGCATGATTAACACGATCGTCAAGTGTTTCAACATGTTTGTTGTTGCCGGGCTGATCCCATGAAAGATCTCCTAAATGTGTTTGGTCCGATGTCCCAGGTGCAAACGGTTGCTCGAGACATGTGCGCATGCATGAGAAGACCCGAACGCATGAAGCAACACACACACACACACATGCAGGGTCTGCCGTCCCGAATATCACCAGTTTGCGGATGATGCAAGTGTACCTCTCAGCCCTGCACGTATGCGAGCTTCGATTGCCTCTTACTGAACTACCAGCAACTGTCCTGCCATGGAAGCCAGCAGCATAGCTTGGGATTTTCCCAGCTTCCTTTGGCAGAATCTGGATGCCATCGGCTTTCTTTCAGCACCTTGGAGCTATCTGGCCTGGCGTCTGAGTCGTCTCAGAGATTCGATTCACAGAACTGTTCAAACATCAAACAACTTGAGGTACTCTCGGTCCTTGTCTTCACTGGGCTTCCCAGCTGCAGTGACTCTGCGGTTTGGAGAAATGTGCTGGCGAGCTGCATGGTCTGAGGCTACTTGAGTGTTTCCAGCAGCGCTCTCAAGCGAAAGAGAATTCTCAGCTGGACGAATCGCGGCTCCCACTGATATCCCTGAGCTCTTTGACACTTGGCTTTCTTCTGTAGGCGGAGATCAGGAGTCGGCTGCCCAAGCATAAGCATACTTGAGTTTCCAACTGACGAGGAGTCTCCATGATGGCAAGCAGTCTCCGATGACCTACTGCTGTGTTAGAGGTCGTTACCTGGCATAGTTGGTAGCACTTGTTCATCTTTCCTACTTGAATGCAGCATTCCCAAGCTCTGAGAGACTTCGCAACAGTCTCCACGGCAGACCCACTCAGGTGTGTATGACGTCTCCAGCTCTCCGAACTTCCAGCCGGGTGCTTCATACAGCTTCTTGGCCGGGGCAGATGCCACAGTCGCGCTTTCAAGGATGCAGCCCGGTCGCAAAGTCAAGAATGACAAAGCACTGCCCTATCGCAGTGTCCGCAGGGGTTGGCGGTGCTTCGTCACTTTGGGGTTAACTACGCATCACTGACACAGAACAACGTACTAGAAGGGCAGGCATTTGTTCTTGGGCAGCTTGCTGCCCAAGAACATGTCAGGTCCTACGACAAGTCGCTGATCAATAGCATGGACTTCCAGGAATTAAGCCCCGAGGAGTGGAAGGCGGGGCCGGGAGATGCAGGGAGGACTCCCTAAGCCTTTAACCTCTCCATCCTAATTGGTTTTGCTTAGAAATCACCAAAAAAACCTAAACCCGGAAACCCTTAAGATCCCTACAGCCTTCAGCCCTAAGACCCCTGAGATGTTTAGAGCTTCAGGCTCTCGAGGGCTGGATCGGCTACATGGATGGCAAGTACTCCTGCGTCGCTCGACTTCAGGACTCCCCCTCGGGCTTAGGCTTAGGGCCTTGGGCCTTTGGGGATCTCAGGGATCTCGGGGTTCAGGGCTTCGGGTACATGGTTTAGGGGGAGATCTCGAGTCTCGGCGCTGCGGGGCAGGAATATGTTGACTATGCCGGCATGTCGTGAAAAGGATCGACTGAGACGACTGACGACAGCGCTTGTCTGTGGGGTGGTGCAGCTCGCGAAAGCACGGGGTGTCTCTCGACAAAAGAGAGGCACCTGGCTTCCGTTCTTGGGTACCTCAACCTGCTTTTGTTAGACCATTGACTGCAGGCATTGTGCACAGAGGAATTCCTTTAGATCCAGTGTGCTAGACTCGACGTTGTTCTACCAAGCCGTGGGCGGTCAGGGAATTATGCGTTTTCGGAGCAGTCTGAGCCAGCAGTGCTACGACAAAGCTCAGCAACTGCCCACTCACCGCAGGAAAGCTACGAAGTAGCATTGCTTGTGGTGGAAGGACATCTACGCAGATTCCTGTCCTCGAAAGAGTACCCATCGACACAGGTTGGTTGAAGGGGAATGTGCAGATGGGTTACCATGCGAACTGTTTGTGTGTCTCTCTATGTCTATCTCTATCTCTATCTCTCGCCCTCTCTGTCTCGCCAGCGTGTCTCCCACTGTTCCGTCGGATTCTCGAATATCGAAGGCTTTGGGCCGAGGCCACGGCTACACAGTGTTTTCAGTTCTCCGATGGACACTTCCAAGAGGCGCAAGCTGCGCTTGTTCGTGGCTTGCGCTTTCGGCTTCTTGAGCCTATGCCTACGTACAAGGAGGCCCCTTGTCTTCTCGCAGACCCTGCCAGCCAGAGTCGTTAGCCACACGAAGATGCAAGTCCATTCACCTTGGAGCAAAGAGTTTGAGGCCACTTGGCAGGTGCCTCCTGAGGCATTGTCCGGAAGCCTCCTGCGACATGATGGAAACTATGTGGCAGCACTTGAATGGGCGTCTCAAGCAGACTGTGATGCCTGGTTGGGACAGCCTGGCATGGAGCAAACCCGGCACAGCACCGTCCAGTACGTAGTCTGCGGTGCTGCGCCTTCCGCTTCAAAGGAGCCTGAAGACAATCCCTCGGCATCGAGCGCTCCTCAGGAGAAGGCATTCGCTCGTGATCTCATGGACAATGCCTTCGGAGGGGGCATCCGGAGTAGGGCTGACTTCGAAGCACTGCAAGCTCCTGAGGTTGATCCATCTGTTCTTTTCGCGATATCAGCAGGTGATGATGTAGATATCGATGAGTCCGATGAAGTTTTGATCTCCGGAGGGGATCCGAGCTTTCTGAACGACGACAAGTGGTCGAGCAGCTCGAAAGTCGCAGAAAAGAAGCACAAGACTCAGCTGGATTTGGTGCACAGTACCGAAGACGAAGACGAGGACGATGAAGAAGATGTGCTCTTTCACGGAGGAGATCCAACGTTCTTGGATGACACGCTTTGGGGCGACCAAGCTGACAAGAAAGTTGAGGAGTGGGATGGAAGGGAAGATGACACGGCACACTTGTTCGATTGACACGTGATGTGACACAATGTGCTTGCTTGTAGGCTGTTTTGCCCAGCAGGCCTCGTAATCAAACGAGCGGGGAGTGCCACTTTGCAGACCACGGCTGGCAAGCAGGGCAATGTCTTGCTGCATGTCAATTCGCGGGATCCCTTTGACTCGGAGTTCAATGTTTCTGAAAACTCCATGCTACAAGTACCCTTCAAGCTTCGAAAATCGAGGCTTGACAAAGCCTAGCTGCATAACTCCTGCAAAGCGGACTACAGCCCGCCTGATCCGATTTGACGAGTGGTGCACCAGAAACAAGACTGTCAGTGTCATGGGCCCAAACTCGAAGGAGATAACAAGACAGTAAGACCGACGGGGAATTTGCCGACATGTTACAGCCTTGGGTGCTTCCTGTTCGCCCACCCGTCCTCACATTCCAGTCTAGCACAGAGTCCCAGCAGAATGCTCGGAAGGTGCTTTTGCTTATGGCCGGCCGCGCTGTGTAGCCAATGAGTCGCAAGGAGGCGACTGTTCCGTGGTTTCGGGTTCCAACGCACAAGAGTTCCCACAATAACACAAGCACACATCCACAAAAATAACATGTGCACTGCATATGTATATATATATATATACATATATGTATGCACATAAGCATATACATATATGTATGTATGTATGTACGTATGTATGCTTGTATGCCTGTATGCGCGTATGTATGCATGCATGTACGTTTATGTGTAATTACATTGGCACTTGATCATATTAGCTTATATTGTACGCTACTATATTCAACTATACGCACAATATTTACATTTGTTGATATTCGTGTTCATCTGTTCATGTGTTAATGTATTTCGGTTTGTATGCTTACGTACGGAGTCCCTGACAAGCAAATGTGTGGAGCTGTTTCGTTTCCTTCGTTCAAAAACACAGACATGCACGCGCATACATGTAAATGTGAGAATCACTCCAAGGTATAGAAGACAACTGAAGTCGTCATGAAGGAACTGTTCTTCTTCACAGTTTTGCAGTTTCGGGATTTCCAGGAGCCACGACTGGTAAATATTCGGCCCACAGGAGAAACAAGGACGAAACTGGCCTAGTCAAGGCACCAGTGATTTAGACATACTTGGACAAGCAGCAAAAGATGAGGCAAATAGCCATGTGGGCTATGAAGAAGGCAAGACATGCCAAGAGATGTAGAATGTAGCAGCGAAAGGACAGCGAAGCTCAACCCAAAGCCTTGGTGCAGGTGGTCGATTCTGGTTCCGGACATCTGAGCATGGGGGCAGCAGGAGCCAGGATGGCAGATAAAAAGCCTCCCACTCGTCTCCATGGTTGTCCGTCCCGCTATTCGGACATCACTTGCAATCAAATGTTTTGCTGAAACCTACAGCGAAGCATTTGAGGTTACCGAGCCCTGCGCACAATTCGGCTTGGAGCTTACACCTGACGTCTCCATCTGAGGTGTTGGTCTTCCTGACGTGTACCGCTCGATGCAAACCCGGCTGGCAGGTAATGTGTCCTATCTTGTTGCTGAGGAGAGCGGGGTGAGTTCGCCGGTCTTGCCGGGCTTGTGACATGTGCTCGCGAATCGCAGGACTACGATGCTTGGCACCGACAGGCAGTTGCCAAAGCGCCTAGATTGGACTTGAAGGACATCGTCACAGCCAAATACTGCGATTTGAAATTGGAGACGAGTGCAGGAGCTGAAGGCACAAAACGGAAAGCCGATCAAGAAGCTGCAAAGACCTGAACCTGCACAAGTCCGCAGCTGGTTGCCCGTGTCTACGAAATACTTGAGCCGTTGAGGCCAAAAGTGCTTCATGTGGTTCCGTATGTGCACCAAGCTCAGAGCCAGAATGGGTTCACAAACAGACGGAGGCGAGCATGACGTTGCTTGAGGCATGAGGAGTTTCTGCAGTATGCGGAGGCTGCGGGCTTGTCGCCCAGGACCGTCACCATCTGCGCAGTTGCAATTTGTGTGGTAGTCTGACGTAGGTTCTTAAAGAAGATGTTCTTCTTTGTCGAGCCGACACCAGGAACACCAAGGGCTCGATACCAGCGGACGTGCGCTCGGAGCACTATGGCACCGTGGTTTGGCTCTCGGGCTTGAGAATCTGACACCATTTTGCAACGCAGACTCCGCATGTGAAATTTCTCGGCAAGAAGATCACGTGCAGAGTTTTCTGTTCGAAGGTTGGACGCATTGTCAGCCAGCCAGATGCTTACTTCGCCTCCAGGGTGTGGGTGTGGAGATCTGTTGTGGAGGGGGTCCCGCCAGCAAGTCAGGCAAGTCCCTTTGCTGATGGTGGATAAGAGGAGCCAACGGCCCAACCTTCAGCCTGGACTTGTAAGCGCATGAGCCCGTTTACTCCAGGAGTCAGCTGGGGCTCTTGCGACCAGAGGAGCAGCTAAGGCGCGACCACCACAAGTTTGCAATCCATCAATTTCCCCGTAACGGCACTGCTTGCACTCTAGGGAGGATGCTGTGAAAGTCCTTTGCCATGGGCATGGTCAGGAACATGTCAGGATCCATTCCTGAGCCATCAAGATCCTGCTAAGTCGTAGCAGCTTGGATTACAGCACGAGCTGCATTAGGAAGTGAGTTTTTTTGCAAATGGCAGCGCGATGATCGAAGCCTCCATCCTGAGCTACAGCACAAACGGAAGCATCATGTGAATGCGTATGACGACGTTCAAGCTATGCACAGACGGACGATGCCCGAGGCCCTGAGCCCTGTTCCGAGACACTTATGGTCTGGACATGAAAACTGAAGCTGCGAGGCCTAGACCCCAGGCATGTCCTCGTTTCCCTGACTCCAGAGCTCCATTTTGCTCGACCCTGTGTTGCAAATCGTTCACCATTTAGTTCCCTGATTTTTCAGCCAACACCGAAAGGGAAACTGTGCACAGGTTCAACTCGAACTTTGAGGTTGTTCCTGGCTCTCAGGGGAAGTAGCGGTCTCAAGCGATCTGCGGCAATGTTTGGAAACTCGTGTCAACTGAAGACCGCCACGTGCGATCGAGGTCGTGCGTGGAGGTGTGCCAGTCAAGGACCGACATCTGCAAACAGCATCTTCAATTCCAGCCGTTTCGTGCAATCATGAGTCTTTCGTTCAATCGAACCCAATCGACATGTGCTGCCCGAAGTTCGCTTCCACCAACTCCCCGAGTTGTGTGAAATGGCGAGGAATGCTAAGTGCGACAAGCAGCAGTGGAAAGCTGAGCGTTCCATCAGTTTGCCACAACCTGTGAGCGAAACTCGGCGTTTAGGATATACTTCTTGAACGACTGCAACCTTCTCAAGAAGCACTTCCCCTGCGAGGTACGCTTCAGTTTTTGGCAGATACTGTATCGGCGTAAGGAACTGCACCGTCAGGCGGGTTGCGCCCACCAGGCCGGATCTGCGACAGCACCCAGGCTGAGTTTCGCAGACGTAGAGATAGAGAGGTCGGTAAGGAGCTCCCGGTTTACGTGCCCGATCCGGCCCAGTCCACAAAAGGGCCTGGAGCTCTGAACACAGTTACACAAGCACGACTTTACTATCTTCGCGAGCTCTCCAAGGCAGTGCCTGATCACCTTCATTTCGCCAGCAACTTGCGAGGCGTGGCTTTCGCCCTCAAGTCGTTCTTGAGTTTAGCATCGTCATCCCAGTGTGAGGCGAAGCACAAGAGCACCTCTCGCCTCTGTGCGTGCAGCGTAGCAGCCAAAGCTGATGCAGTGCGACCAGGCCACAAATGAACCCCGCCACGTGCAGCTTCAAAAAGTGGCTGCAATCCCTGAGAAGCCTGCAGCTTGCAGCAGGGGGGAGGGGAGCAGTTCCGCTGACTCCTCGCCGCAAGCTTTTGATCCGGCACACGGGCCCCGGGGCATCTGTGTTGTAGCTTGTTGGGTCCGCCCCAAGATATACATCCGGCTGTGCCATGTGGTGGTCTTAGCCCTGAAACCGGGGTGTTCGCCAAGAAACTGCTTCGAAAACGCATACGGTTCGTGGATGTAACTCCAAGCGCGGCCTGAGGCAGAGAGCCACCCGGCCGAAATCCTGGCGGAGACCTGCAATAGCCGCAGCGCTTGCAGGCACTGTCGCTACCAGGCAACGGCATTGATGCCCCGGAATATTCCGTGCAAGCTAGCATCACGACTTAGCGCTGACCCCGTGGTTGAATTAGCTTTTCTTGCAGCATCAGGTCGGTTCAGTGGCCGGAAGCTGCTACTGCATTCGTGCCAACACAAGGCGCATCGAGAAGCCAAGCTCTCAGAGAAATGAAATCCTTGAGCAAAGACCATGCCGTGCTGCTTGGTGGGTTTGTGTTTGTGGTTTTTTATAATATTACTAGTGATATTACTCTTATTATTAGTCTGATTATTGTTATTATTATGATGACAACTATTCTTGCGAGTATTTTACATTATTCTGTCATTAGAGTTACTATTGTAAAGTGTTGTCATTATTCTTGTTATTGTCATTGTTGCTATCATTATTAGTATTGTTTTTGTATTCTAGTAGTAGTAGTAGTAGTAGCAGCAGCAGCAGTAGTAGTAGGAGGATGATGACGGTCATTGTTATTGTTACTGGTGTTATTATGAATATTGCTATCATTATGCTGATTCCTTGTTCTTGTTATCGTTCTTGTTCTTGTTCTGGCTGTTGTGGTTGTTGTTGTTGTTACAGCATCACATCATTACTAGAACTGTTATTGTTTTATTATTACAGTGATTACTATTGATCCATTCCTGCTGACGTTGGGCTTTCGATTCGGGCCCAGCCTCGGTTCTCTCGCGAGAACAGCCTTCGAGCTCGCTGGACAGTGTGCGGTATGTCTACCAACCCGCCGGATGCACCCACGACCAGTACTCATACTAATATGTATTATTGTTGCAATAATATGGTTGATAGTAATATCAATAGTCATAGCTGTGATGAATACAGACAATAGCAACAGTAGTCTGCCTCTCAACATCAGGCCTTGCATCGCATCGCAGGGCGGAGACAGAGCAGGCACCGACACAACTCAGGTGCATCGCGAATATTTGCCCTTTCTGCCCGGCAGGCGCCTGTCGGCGGAGCCTGCCCCTCATGATGGCACCAACACTCACGATTGAAGCGAGTTGTTCAGAGTCAGTCTTCAAGACTGGACATCTGCAGGTTAACACGGCAACTGCGACCAAAAAGACGGAGGCTGGGCGGTGTGATGCAACAGGCGCTGGTTAGCATTACTAACAAGAGTTGCAGACCTCATAGTAAGAACCTTTGGTGCAAAGTTGCGGTCACAAGAGCAACAGCAGCAACAGCCAGACCAGCAACGACGACAAATAACAAACGGCACTGGTGAAGAAGCAGGGAGCTTTGTGAAGGTGGCAACTTTTGCGATGGGCTGATTCTGGGGTCCACAGGCCTGCCAGTCCTGCAGAGACATTGTGAGGGCTTGGACTAGTTGGACGTGCGACAACCACTCCTGCAGGCCCAATTTGATAAAGTTCCTGGTGTGCTGAAAACGAAGCTTGGCGGCACATCAGCCGGGGCAAGCAGGCTCAGTATGATTGAGATTGCCTCGTCTTTTGGTGTCTTGGTTTGTGGCTTTGGGGAATCAACACAGCTGCTCGCAAGCTACCCACATGAAAGGGGACACGAAAACTGCAGTCGTGACACTTTGTCCTTTCTGCATCTCCGCAAAACCCGTCCTCGTGAAGCAGGATGGAGTCAAGTGTGTAAGAGAGGTTAACAGCATACCCTTTGCCACTGTTCTTTCCAGTCAGAGAGAGGTTGGAGCCTACCACGCCGACGTAGCATCGAGTCATTTATCCGCGTGCAGAGTACACGCTTGTCGCAGCGGTCGCCATTGATGCTGCCCTGCCGTCCAGCTCGTCCATACTACTGTATGTTTAAGACTTTAGACGCACACGGCCTTTAAACAGGTCCCTCGAAGTCAAAGGCCGATCGGTTGTTGAGCCTTGCCATGCTTCGGACTGGATGGGCTGCGTATCGGACTTGCTTTCACCAGTTGGCGGTGCAAAGGCGTGGCATTTCGCAGGAAGATCCGACCTTCCATCACATCGCAGCCTCTCATCTTCGCCTCGCAATTTTGATGTATGTTGCTCTAAATTTAGCTTTAACTTGCGACGCGAGGACTGTTGGCTATACTGGAGGGAGAAACGCAAAGCCTTCCTACGAGTCGGTTTGTGGCGGAGATGGACACACAGAGGACTTGGAGTTATCTTTAGTATGCAAATGTAATTATATGTATGTATAGGTATGTATTTGTAAATATAATATAAGTACAGATTATATGTACATACATTGTACAGGGCCGTCATTGTCTATGAAATTCTGCTCAACATGTGCAGGCGATTCAGATCGAGTATGATCCAGAGCAGGCCCTTGCAAGAACGGAAGTGTGGGGGGTTGGGGGCGAGATGAGTCAAAACAGATGCCCAACAATTACTTAGTGTTGTAGTTATCCGTATGCTCATTGTCACGACGACGGCTGTTGTTTATTCGTCCTGGATTTAGTTTTGCGTTGCCCTGGCCTGCTGACAGGTGAGTTACGATTCTCTGCTCGATAGCTTCCTCCAAGGCCGGTCCTTTGAGACTCAGCCTGGTTCAACCTATCGTGAAGCAAGCAGTGTGGCTGCTGCTGCTGCTGCCGCAGCTGCTACTGCTGCTGCTGCTACTGCTACTCCTTCTCTTACTCCTCGTCCTACTACTACTACTACTCCTACTCCTACTATTACTACGACGACTACTACTGCTACCAGTACTACTAGGAGCAGCCGCTCTAGCATACCTATCACCAGCAACAGTACCTAGACTTAGTAGCGGCAGCAGTTTTCGCCATCGTGGTCGCAGTCGGAGTAGGTGAAGGCTAGTAGCTGTACTGGCATCCATAATAACACCAGTAAGAGCAATGAAAGCAATAAGCCCATAAGCATAGTAATAGCACCATCCTTAACACTTCCACATGCGAATCAAGTCGACGAACGCTTGCAGGGCACCAGCCGATGCGCTCCAAAGCTCAGCGCCTTGGACCACAAGCCATTCGAGCCTTCGAGATCGCAGCGAACTGGGCGATTGTGAACTTTACCCTGGTATAGTAATATAAGTGTAAGAAGTGTGAGCACATATGTAATGTACGTACATGCTGGCGTGTATATGTCTATATATATATACACACACATACTGTATATTCGTGCTATGTCACTTTTTCTGCTTTCTGCGTTTATCACATGTCTCATCTGTCTGTATATGCACAGACATAGATACAAACACATGTAAACTACACTGCATCAGGCTTGAACTGATCGGAACTCGATGGTCAAGTTTGGTTCGCCCACCAGCTTTCCCGCAGACTGAGAACAGGGGCGTTTAAAGACGTCATGACAGAATTCACTGCAGTTCTCACAACCACACCCACAAACATACAACATGAATCAAAGCAGCAGTCGAGTTGTCATGATGGACGAAACCAGGTCCGGCGATGCGGAGGTACTTCACAAGCTTTGGTTTTGGGTTTGGAGTTGCACAACGAGCTGATATGCATGATGCTGCACCCTCTACAACTATAATAATCAGATTGAAATCCCTAATTCTTATGTACGCCCAAAACAATCAACAGAAGGTTCAGATCTTTGGATAGTGTCAACTCAGAGGTTACCTCTTCAACAGTGAGGTACAAGTCGGCGATTTGGTATCACAACGAGGAGCAGAGGAAGATTGCAGAGAGCAGGATGGAGGCTTCTTCCTGGGCATGTGTCGGCCACATTCAAGCATTCAGTATTTCCAGTCTTTCTTTGACCGGCGGAGGAGACTGGGGCTGCACCGGTTGTCGATGTCGACGAGGCCAAGCCCTGGTACGACGCCGAGGACCCGAAGCGAAAGCAAATCCCGCAGCGCCCGCTCCCGCAGCCACGAAGGACTACCACCAGAAGTACTACGACAAGCAGAACTGCGCGGTGATGTAAATGTTACTAAGACATGTACATACTTAAAGCCTTCAAGACGGAGGCATAACAAAGAAGCTTTTGTGTTTGCCACTGCACAGTACCCTTGATGCTCCCTTGCAACTGGCACTGGGTGGAAGAGCAAGTGACTCGTGCTGGGGCGTGGACTGCTCCCTTTGCAGCTGTGTAAGATAATGTAAAAGATCGCCTCTACTATGAACTCCCGGGAGCCTTCGCAACTGCAACGGCACGATGATGGCAACTTCCTCCAGATGCTTGGTGCTACGGGAACGTTAGACTGGTAAGGTTCGTGGCTGTCTTACAACATGATTTTAAATTGCAAGTTTTCCGACGCAACGAGCGGCAACACGTCTTGCTGTTTGAGCAGTTGACATCGAAAATGCTTGAAGGATCTTGGAGGTGTGCCGACACAAACTTATTCAGGGACTCGAGAATAGCCTGACCATCATGACCCAAGCAATTGAGACCTTCGATTCGATTCGGACGCTCCAGGCCAAGTGCATGTTGCGCAGGGAACCGGAATTGCGTACCAAGCAGGGAGTCTAGTTGCATACCCTGGTCGGCCTTGCGACAGCGAATGTGACACAGTAAGAAACGCATGGAAACTTCTCGACATCTTCATTGCTCGCCTTGCGGGCAAAAGCAAAGATGTACGCTCTTAACTCGCACCACGCTTTGTTGTGCGAGCAGGATGGAGTGGTGGAAAGTGCATGCAGTACCATAGCCCCTGGCCACGTGGGGCGAAGTGAAGTACAATGGATGTGGTATGATGCGGTGCTGCACTCAAAGTGCATTGCGGCAGTGAAGTGAAGGATAGACAGCTCCGGAAAGCAGCTGGCTTGCGATAATGCTTTCAGCGAGGGATCTGCAAGACAATACATGGTCTTCAGAGGAAATTCTTGGAACTGTGAGGCATCGCGGCCCAGAGAAAATTAGGATCTGCTTGGGCGGTCCCCAGCGTGACATGGAGGGGCCTCAAGAAGCTGTGATGCCTTTGCCACATGGTCGAGGCTGCAAACAGGAAGCATCAATACATGCTTAATTATCAGAGAGGACAGCCGTATGAAGTAGCCGGGTTGTGGTCCTGGAATGATGGTGTACAGGACGGCCACGGAGGCTTACGTTGTCTGCACCGTTCGTTGGCGTATATTGCATCGGCGCCAATAGCTTCAGGGCCTAGACCGTGGCGCTGTTTTCGCCACTTTGGCCGCGTTGCATGCTGCCTTACCGGCCATGTATCCCCAACCGCAGCCCCACCAGCGCCAGCAGGAGTCGTTGGCACACAGGGGTGTGACGATTTTGAAGACGTTTGCCGTGCAGCAGGTGTATTTGGAAATGGCCCCTGGTCCGTTCTCCTTACTGTCGTGAGTTTTCGAAGGGCACGTGATGTGTGTTCGGGGATGATCATCAGGGCATGATGGCGCCGCTTGGGCCGATGCAGGTACGGCAATCGCAGTGTGAAACTTAGGACGAGCACCTCTTGGAGTCCAACAACAATGTCGGGCGGTTGTGGCTGCCGCCGGGAAGGCAAGTTCTGGGCAGGGAGGCCGCCGAACTCCTCCTTCCGCACATCCACTCCTCTGTGCGGCCACATGACCGGAGGTTGGATATCCGTCTGTTGCAGGGCACAGTGGCGTGATTTCCACAAGTATGTTAACCCTAGGCCCCAGACCCTAAACGGACCCTGGAGGCGCCGGAAGTGCTCTGTGGCTTACGATGCAACGGCCATCTTCGTGGAGTGGCATGCCACAAGATGTCTTCGCGAGAGCCCTAACAGGAAGAGGCGCACATCTATCAGGACAGATCTTGCTGGCAATTGTTGCGACAACATTTCCCTGGTGCCAGTGTTGCTTGGAGTTAACTTATGTTCTGCAGGAGCCTGCTCTCCTTGCTGTCCTCGCTGCTTTCGTGAGTGCACATCTGATCTTTCAGCTTGGTCCGGTGTTGCCGATCGTTGCCAACCTGCGCGAGGCGCGAAGGCGAAAATCACGATAGCTGGCATTGCTTATTCTTAAGACAGGAGCCAGGAATTACCACCGCTATCTGTTGGCTTTGAGTTCCCTACACACCCACCTCTTCTCAGGCAAGATGGTAATACGTAGCTGCGTTTATTTGCTGGTTGATTGTGTCTTCTGCAAAAGAGCTTGCTCATCCGCTGAAAACCTGGCCAGATGTCGATGCATCTGTTTTCTCTGGACGACGGTTGGCGCATCGTGCAGCAGTTCAACGTCCACACGTATCGACCACCCTCACGCTAGCATAAACGCCCAAAACCCTGCAAAACACTTCATGCAAGTATATACAAATCGATGCATCCTCAGGGACAAACTTCTACGCAAGTAGGCGCATCTTCGGAGCAAATGTCTGTGCGACCCAGCGCGCCTTCAAAGCAGACGTCTAGGCAAGTCGGTGCATCCTCGAAAAAATGCGCTGACGCAGGTCGATGCATCGTCCGGGACAAGCGTTTATGCAAGTCGATGCATCCTCAGAAAAAACGACTATGCACGTCGAGGCATCCTCGGTAAATCACGTTTACGCAAGTCGGTGCATCTTCGGAAGAAATGTCCACACAAGTCCATGCATCCACCGAAGCTACCTGGTGAAGTAAACGCACCACTCGAAAGCATCAAAGCTGTAAGCTCCTGCTCTCACTCACGAAGTTGCATTGGGCTTGGGTGTTAGCGGCGAGCCGGTAAATACACAGTGCTTCGTGACTTTGCAGGCGAAAACGTCGCGCCTGTCGATTTTTTGGGGGGTGGTAGTGGAGGCCCCGAGCGCTTTACGGTCTTTCGTGGACTTTGCAGGCGAAAACGTCGCGCCTGTCGCGTTTTTGGGGCGCAGTGGAGGCGCGGGCATGGAGGCCCCGAACGCATCGGTCTTTACGATATTTGGCAGAGTTTGTTTGCCGAAAACATCGCGCCATGATAACGTCCAGATCAGACTCCATCCGTTCCCGCAGAGCATCCATGTGCCAACCATGATAGCGTCCAGATCAGACTCCATCCGGTCCCGCTGAGCATCCATGCGCCAACCATGGTAACGTCCAGATCAGAATCCATCCGATCCCGCAGAGCATCCATGGGCCAAGCATGATAACGTCCAGATCCGACTCCATCCGTTCACGCAGAGCATCCATGTGCTAGCCTTGATCGGACTCCATCCGTTCACGCAGAGCATCCATGCGCCGACCATGATAACATCCACATCAGATTCCATCCGATCCCGCAGAGCATCCATGGGCCAAGCATGATAACGTCCAGATCAGACTCCATCCATTCATGCAGAGACGCCATGGGCCAACCATGCTAAAGTCCAGATCAGACTCCATCCGCTCATGCAAAGCATCCATGTGATTCGCAAGTTTGCGTTGTCAAAAGGATCATGAGAAAGCAGAACCTTTTGGGCCGAGTTTCGCCGAAGATGATCGACAGCGCTGTCTTGGCCACACAACATCTACGACGGGAGCTGGACTCAAAGCGTTGGCTCTGCACAGAAAAGACCGCATGCAAGAGCTGTTGCATGGCCCGCAAGACTTTCTCAGCCTTGCAGCGGGCACGGACTGGATGAAGCTGTGAGTTCCTGGCCAGCAAAACATGTGCGAAGCAGAAACTTGCTCAGTAAACGCCCTTACTTAACCACCCCGATGTGTCCAAAACCCAAGCCGCAGCGCATTTCCGACCAATTCTCATAAAGTTTCGGTTGCTGCAAATTGTGCACTTGGCACCGTTCTGAAGCCTGAAAGTGCTGCGCCTGCATTTGAAAACGTGCTTTACCTACTACTTCATCCTTGGAAGGGCACGCGTGAACAGCACGTCGGAGCGAATACGAAGGAGGCACTTGCCTCCTTACCATCAGCACATTGGATGATAGCCAGACCAAGTTTTACGTACGACACACGGAGCCGGAGACATCAGTTCAAATTCACAACAACATTTTTGAATTTGTTCGCTGCGTCAGCGGGCTTGCCGGTGGAAGCGACTTCGCACAGCAGGTGGGTCTCTATGTGTATGCAGGGAGCAGACGAAGTCCCAAGAATGGTGTATGATGGTAAAGTAACGGTATCATACTGTATCGGCCAAGACAAAACGAAAGGGCATTTGCTCCCGAAATTCAGGTCTTTGGATTCCTTTAGAAGTAATCCGCTGGGCATCGTCGGGATTCTTCACTTCCATGCAGCTGGTTGTTTGGAGACTTGGGGCCCCGTGGTCACATCAATGGGGCGAGTTTGCCTGCTAACATGGCCTGGTGCTCATTGTTGACATAATTGCTGTGGCGTTGTAGTCCCACCGAATCAGCACTTGGGTTGCATCATGTGACGCGATACCCGCGGAAACAGATAAGCAGACCTGTACGACAGTGGCATGTACACTTCAAGCAGTTTCGGGTTTAATTGGAACGTGTTTGCTGACAGGCTTTTGGGCTTTCTGCTAGTTGACCCATCAATGCAGCATAGCTACAATGTCGACTGAATATCCGCCCTGGCGCACTAATGCTGGTAGACATGATCATGTTTTTGGTTTCTACTCCGTACAAGTAGCTCCTAGCCGTCTGTAGAGCGAGATCCACGACATGTTGTCTCACTTTGGTGAACGCTACATTGGATATGCAGTGGTGACAAGCGCACAGCCAAAGATTGCTGCTGCCCTCATGACGCCTCCGCTCATCACCGACTTCAGTCGCTGAGCCTTGTCTCTGATGTGTGTATAAATATGTATGTATTACATACGTTTGTCCGTCTACATGTCTGTATGCAATTACGTCTATCCCGACCATGACAATTCTGTCTCCCTCACATGCCCGCTGTATTTGGCCAACACGTTGGCTGAGGCATTCTATCCGAGCACCACAGTATGGTGTTGACCAGCGATCGTGAACTCGCACAGCATATGGCTGCATGCCCATACAAGTTGCATGAGAGTGCTCGATTGACGTGTTTACACGAGCGTTCTGTCTTGTTTTTGCTGCAAGGTTGCGAAGCTTTGCAGAGAGGCTATTGGTCATTGCTCTGCAAGCCTGGCTTGGGCATCCAGCACTAAAGTGCAGCTCGTCTTGTCTTTCATCGTCTGCGGCGTGAGATATTTTTCTATTGGCATGGAAGGCAAGCTGTTCACGCGATGTTCTTGATGTCTGTTGGTGCTTATGCCCCTTGCATGCATAAAGAAGCTGTTTCAGTTCACCAAGTCTGCCTAAGTCTTCAAGCCTTGTGTGTTCCATTGGGGCCGTAAGGCTATCGCCTTGCCGAGAGTAGCGCCCGACTGGCTCGAAGAGAACATCATTGCCGAAGCAGGACGGATAGGAAACGAAGTTTCGAAGCAGCATATGATCTTCCAGGTCACTTGGTTGCAGAAAGCTGAAAGGCTGAGCTCTGGATACTGCTATACTCTTGTTTCGGAAGCTCCGACAGCTCCTCGTTTACACAAGGTCGCAGTGAGCGCCGGGGACCGAGCTGTGCTTTGGTCGTCAACGGGCAGTCCGGACGCCTTCAGATATCTTCAGCACTGACTTGTGCACTTGAGCTCCCCAGGTCCTGGCTGCTCTGAATCTGCTGTGTTCGGTGATGCTTGTCCTCGCTTGCCGAGCAGTTCGTTCTGAAGCCATAGCGAAGATCATCGAAGAGACTTGGGAGGATACAAGATCTCATTCGCACTTCGTTGCTGTACTGCGTGAGAGCTACAGAATCTCCATGGGACTGTTGGCCATGGTTGTGGTGATTTATGCCCTTCTGAGTCGGCTGAGCCGACTCCCACATCCATTCGCTTTCATCATAGGATGGAGCCCAGCCTTCCTCCCAGCCTGGGTTTTGCTCCAGCTGGTGACCTTCATTCGCTTGATGGCTGCTCTTTCCATGAGCCAGGTCGAGGGCTTCTACTCGGAACTGGAGTCCATAGGCTTGGTGAACATTGATGGCCGCGACTTTGCCAACGTAAAGTCAGGCCACTGGCTGTATCTGCTTCGCAGGCATCAGCAGCTGCTCCGAGATTTGAAGTCAATGTCGATGGCAATCTCATCAACGGTACTTGTGTTTCAAAATGTCGTGGCGGGTTCCAGCTTGTTGTTGCTGTGGGTTGCTCGTGCATGTCAACTGGACCCTTGGGCCTCCTCTGGCTATGTCCTGTTGGCCTTCACCATGGGGTGCTCTGGCATTTTCGCGATGCTGCCCCTTGCATACATTACCGACCTATGCCAGACCCGTCGCTTTGGTCGGCGATCGTTGCTTGCACTTGCGGATAAGTACAGCGGATGGCCCATGGATGAGACCGTTCACTGCGAGTACATGCGCTTCATGCAGCATCTCAACACTTCAGAGGCAGGAATCTACATTCCTACCATGGGACTAGTCACACGATCGTCCCTCTCTCAGGTAATAATGCTGTATGTAAAGGTTCTCCCACTTGCACTGGCCCTGACACTGGGCTGGTGGCAGCGAGGATGAAAAGGAAGCAAAATTCCTGCAGACGTTTCGACATGGCCGATGCTTGTAACACGTCTTCCATGCGGGTCATTCTCCCAACTTGCGGCTACACGGTGTTTGCCTCAGTTGGCTCACCAGCTCCAACGTCTGTCCATCAACGAAGTCCGTCGCATTTGTTGCCCAGCCATGTCTGGGCCTCGCATTGGCAGCTCTAGTCGCCTTCACACATTTTGCCCGTCAGGACTTCCACTCTGGTGCTTCGGGTCGCGCTGGTTGCTGTTGCTGCCCGGGCTTCGGCACTTACACCGGCATAAAGCGACTCAGTTCTCCTACCGTAATGAGAAGGTCTTCTCGGGAGATGCCGCGCGCCTGAAGCGCAGGACTCCGCAACAGGTGCGCGGCAGTGCTTTTTCCTGACGGGTCTACAGCTCTCATCGGCAGTTCTCCGGCGTGGACAGCGACGGGAAGACTCCGATCCTGATTGAGGCAGGTTCTAGAACCTGCAGACACATGTCTGACACGCGCATGAGCCCTACGTCCTGCTGAGGTTGGCGCTGCCGGCTCAGGGCCCGCCTGTGCGACTCGGCCAGAAAGCACCCAAAAAGTGTCTCAAAGAGGAGTCCAACAAAAGCACAGCATTAGCACCCGAGGACAAGATCACCTGTGCGGATCCCCTCACGTGCCCACCAGGATTTCAGAAGACCAAGGTGCCTCTGCATTAATTTGCGGTCGGCAGAGCATAGTCGAATTGCCAGGTCGACGGGCATTGCTGTTGCCACCTCAGCGCCTGAAATAGTGTAGCCGGACATGCTGGTTCACATGGCATGCCTCTTTGTACTTCACGAATATGGCTTCACCGTCGAACTGTCGGTTTATCAATCGAAGAGCTTGAGGCCCATACTGCATCAATCCTGACATCAAGATCGAACCTGAGGCTCGAGAACGTAAACTCTTGCACAGTCGGAGCGTACTACCAACAGAAGGCAGCAACTCGGTGATGACAAGGTAACTGGTGCAACTGGCAAGGCAGGTGGCAAGAAGAGCACTCACTGCCCAGAGGCGGGCGACTCGAATCGTGCGAATCAAGCTTGAGCGATGTTTTCATGTGGCAGTCCTTCTGTACCCGTTTCAGGTTTGGTGCTTCCCGACCATGTGCACCAAGAAGGAGGCACGCACAGACGATGACGTGAGCAGCGTGCGAACTTTGGGGCGTTCCTGTGATTGTGTTTCGGCACAACAGATCATGCCCACCTTTGACAACGGAATGTGCTGCCCGCAGTGTCCTGAGTGATCTCGTCACCAGCCACAGAAGCTTGTTCTAAGAGCCAAAACTTACGAGCTCAGCAGCAAGATACAGGCTGCAGGGTGTCATGCACTAGCTAGTGAGACTCCGGGCATGTCTGCGATGATGTGAGATGCGCATCTACCAGCTGACAAGTCGAACGATTTCAGATCTAAGCTCATCGAACAACATGGGTATGGAATAAAATAATTGTGAAAGTATCGATATTCTCGATATAGATAGCAATTGAGAGTTGAATTTGTAAATATACTTCGATTCTGGATTTCCAGGAGCCGATTGTGCAAAATGTAATTCTCGATTCGTATTTAATCAGATTCTTTCATATAAACTTGAATGAATCGAAAAGATCCTATTGTGCTCGCAAAATCGGTTCTCTAACTATGTATCAGCCGATCGGGTTTAGGGTTTAGCAGCTCCAAACCAAGCAACCTCTAACGAAAGCTAGCGTAACTAGTCTTTCATTTCTGTCTGTATTAGTAGTGTTCTTCTGCCGTAGTGCATCGAATCGCGCAATTCTTGGATATCTCAACCAAAAACCCCCCTATATTTAAAGGAGGCCTCATATATTCGGCATTTCGAATCTAGGATGTGTTGTGAAAATTGTGAAAATTAATACAAACGGCATAGCGGTTTTCGCGCGATTATGTCAATGTCGGAGCTAATAATAAAAAATAATAAGAATAATCGCAGCAATATTAGGATGACTAATATTAGTAGTAATAGTTACTAGAACGGTAGTAACAAGAATATTAAGAACAACCGAGAAGATCAGTTACATGAATAATAATAGTAGTTATATAATTATTCATAATAATAATAATAATAATGGCAGTAATAGTGGGACGTGATATGTGAGAAACTCAAATATAGGAAATATCGATATAAATGATATATCGAAGTTGATATTTGCATTATAAAAGAATTATTAAATAATCGTGATAATTAATATAATTAATTTTTCATTTTTGTTACGATCATCGTGAATTATAGGCACGTGTAAATTATATAGAAATTTGATTATTCTACGCTACTCTCGACTCTTTTCCTCTTCTCTTCTCTCCCCTTTTTGATACTGTCTTTCTTTTAGATTAAGAACGCCTAACTCCCGATGTGCAGGTGCGAAATAACGACGCTATTATAGGAATTTCGAGTGTATAATAATCGAATTGTTCTATTTTCTTATCTTTGTAATCTTCTCTCTCTCTCTCTCTTTTTCTCTATTTTCTTTTTTCTTCTTCTTTCTTATTTCTCTTCTTTCTCTTATTCTTTCTCTCTTTTCTTCTTCTTCTTTTTTTGCCTCTTTTTTTCCTTCTTTTTTCTCTCTTCAAAATCTTTTTATCTCTCTCTCTCTCTCTCTTTTTCTCATGTCTCTGTTTTCTTATCTTCTTTTTCTTCTTTCTTTTCTCTCTTCTTTCCCCCTTGCCGCCCTCCTTCTCTCTTCTAATCTTATAGATTCCGATATTGATATAAACGCAAAAAGATACCGTTTGCATTGGTTTTTATAGTACATCCTGCACTCTGTTGTTGCTGTTATTGGTGGCGACTGCGGTTGCAGTGGTTTTTGCTATGACGAGTCGTTGATACTTGTCGTTGCTGATAAGTTTCTTCTTGTTGCGGTCGCTGCCACTACTACTACCGCGGTTGCTACTGCTAGGGCTAACGAAAGGCCAAAAGGCTCGGAAAAAACGAAGGCCAACCGAAGAATTTTCCGCAAGGCCCAAACGCACCCTGACACGACGGCAATTATAAAAATATTATATAAAAAGATATAATTAGAGATTGCCGAAATTTATTTTAAGAATTAGTATTATAAATCAAATAGAAATCGAGCAAAAATATTGAAATTCCCAATTTCGATTATTTTTACTATATTTCAAATTTTCATTTTAATTTCTATAATAATTTGTATATCTCTACAATATGTATATATAAATTCTTTCCATTGAATATAATAAAAATAAAAAATTTGTATTTAGAGAATCGGCTCACCTGGCTTGAGTAATCTTTCTTCATGTTAGTCAAATTATTGTAGTAGTGGCGATAGTAAATAAGTAGTGCGCGTAGTTGAATATATACGTGAACTCACGCTCGCGAATATCGCACGCCTCTATTACGAAAAACGTACTTGAGAAATTGAATTTGTGCTAGTCAAGTCAAGGGGAAAATGAATTTATTATTACTAATAGAGAAGACGTATCAAAAATTGTATATATATATTATTTTCTTGATAAGGGAAGTGCGTCTATACAAGAGTTTCTCTCTCTTGGGTATTCTATTCTTATTACTCTATGCTTATTATACCCATACGTGCGCGGAGAATTACTCTATGCTTATTATACCCATACGTGCGCGGAGACACGCACCGCCAGCCCGCTATTACCACCACCACCCCTTTAACTCGATCGGCACACACGAAAGAGATTCATGTGGGCTTATCCGATCCATTAATTGGAAAATTGACTTGCATAAGTCTGTGCTTTGCTGATTTGTTTGTCTCTCTGGATTTTTCTACTTGTCACGTTCTCCCTTCGTCTATATACATATTTGTTTTTAGATAGATTTATGTATGTGCATATATATATGTGTGTGTGTGAATGTATATTGGGAATGATATATATATATATATATATATATATGTATGCATATATATATATATATATTTTTTCGATTTTATCGAAATGCTTATTTTAGCTCTTGTTAATCATAGCAGAGACCATATGAATATATCGATAATTTTTTCAACCAATGTCCGGTGAGCTTTGCACCTCCGAAGTATAGAACGTGAAACCGTCTGGATTTGGGAATCATTTTGCTGCTCTTCCCCAGAAATGAGGATAGCGCCTGATCTCGGTGCGACAGTCGCCACAGAGCAACAGCAAGGCTGAGCCTAAACCCTAAACCCTAAACCCTAGAGCAATGAGCCAAACAGGCAAGGCAGGCTCTGGATGTGTGAGAAGCGCCCAAGGCCTAATTGGCATCTGTTGGTACACGATACTTCTCCATGCCAACAAGTTCGAGTCAAAGCATCGGACACTTGGCATTTCGAGAGCTCACCCGCAGGTTCCTTCCGAAGCACTGAGGACTTGCCTGCGGTCAACATTGGCCGAAGGTGAGCGAAACCTGTTCAGAACTCAGAACCGTTACTGCCTCGCTCCCACGCCCGTGCCACAGAAACCTGGTACGATGAATCAAGATGCAGCTCCGAGAATTAGGATTATTCAGAACTGTGTTGCGAAGCACAGTTAGTCTGGGCATGCTGCCGGGTTGTCGCGCAGAAGCTGCTCCATCGATGCCAGAGTCTTTTCGTCGATCTGGCATCAGCACGGCAGCAAGTGAGAAGCTACATTGAGTACAAGCACAGGCCTCACAGAAGTTTAATCTCTTGCCAGTTGCAGTTGCTTTGGTGGCAAGGACCTGTCAAAATGTTCGCAGAGCCGATGTGCACCGCACTGTGCAACTGCGTTATCCACTACATTCACTACATTTCTTCGCGAAAACACACTGCTCCTAACATCACTGTCCGTGAAAACTGGGTCTGGAAAGAGACCTCAGTGTCAAGCTGGTGCTGGACTTGTGTAAGATTCGACTTGGCAGTTTCCCAGCCATTTCTGCACAAAAGAGTCGGACTGGCTACATCTGCAGAAACAGAGAAGTGGTGTTTCAGGAAACGGTCATGTCCTCTTGATTTCCTTCGAGAAGGTGTTGTTGAGCATGCGCTTGAACATGACCCAATGAAGACCTGAATAGCCATCTGCTCCTGGAGGATCGCAGCCAGTCGGAACGCTAGCCATACCTTGCCTCTTGTAAGTGGCTTTGACAAGTTCGTGAGCAGACTCCAGCTTGTGGAAGGGCACGTTGGGAAACGCATGATGCTCGACCTGATACCAGCAGATTCACATGAAGTACTGGCTAGTTAAGACAGAGGAGGACAGGACCTTCGATGCCACAATGTGAGGGCTGTGTAAAGACGAAACGAAACTCCAAGCCAGTTTGATGCCAAGGAGCATGAAAAGGCATGTACCATGCGAGCTTCCTATACAACCACCAAGTCGAGGTAGTCCTCGCGCAGATCCAAGCATTCGTGTCGGTGTACCGGCCCATTTTGCATGCTCTGTGCTCTGCAAACTGGTAGAGCCGCAAATGTCCAGCACCGACGCAGTGCGGCACGATCCATAGAAGCACAAGCTTCACACCTACTGTGCGCCACCACAGAAGCCCAGCAACTGCGAGAGTCACGTAGCCACACAAGTACGCGGCCGACTCCATTCGCACAAACTGCTGTGTGGCAGCCGGTTTCTCTGCAACCCATGGGTCAACTTCGTTGTAAAGAGCTGTACGTGCCATTCGCAGCACTCGCTCAAAGCCAAATGGGTAGCCACTTACGAACTGCAGATACCCTTTGAGTGACTTTGTGGGATCATCCAAGTCGACGCTTTCTCCGCTCAGCTCTGGATCTTTGTCTGGATCATTTGTGAAGCGGTGATGCGACCAGTGGAAGCACCAGAACCATTTCGCTCCACGGAAGTTCTCAAATCCAAGCAGATGGGCAAAAGCAGTGTTGAGCATCTTCGTTTCGAAGGCAGTGTTGTGGACACATTCGTGGAAGCCATTGAAAAGAAAGGACTCGACAACACCAAACGGAATGTAAGACAACAGCAACAGCCCCCAGTGTCCCCGCTCGTATGCCCACATAACAACCATTGCACAAACGGCCAGGCAACCCGTGTGGAAGATGAGCTGGGCGAATGCCTCTGCATCAGAGAGTTTCGTCAAGCCGAGCTGCCGAAGCTCACGCTGAGTCACGGGAGGCGGTGCGATTCCACCGCTCGGTCCTTCGGAGCTGTTCGAGTCAATTGGTGCCATCTCTTCCATCGAGCCCATGTCGACACGCTGTCGATGCCACAGGGCAACCAAGGGCACGAAAGGGGCACTTCGGTTTGGTCCATAACAGCTTGCAGTCGTGTATGCATTAGCTCTAGACTCTACCCGCTGGCTTGCTGCACCACTGTCACGACCGTGAAGCTGCTGCCTGCCTGGCCGCTTTCGCCTGCAGTATGGTGACGAAAAGGGCAGCAGGAGTTTCTGTCTACGCCACGCCAGCGATCACTGAACCCGCCACCGTGATGTAGAAGCTTGTAGTCCACATCTGCCCGCGAGCCTTCGGCAAGAGGATCGCATGCTCTTTACCCGCAACCATCAAGCTGAGAGCCCCCCTGAAGGTCGTACCAACATAGGTCAGGTGAATGCCGGCTCTCGGCCTGCGATGGATAAGAAAATCAGGCCCTAGGCTCAACCATACTGAATACGAATGTTCCTGGGCCCCTGCACGATCAAGTTCCGCTTCATGTTGTACCTCGTCACGGAGCGGACCCCGCAGCACGCATCAAAAAACGAACGAACCGGGGGGGGCGTGCCGCAGCGCCAAGCCCTTCTTCCGGCGCAAGAACCCCATGGTGGTGAAGACCTTTGCAGCTGGACTTGGGATGCACTAAAGTCCAGAAGCCAATTCCTGAGCTTGGCACCCCCTGGTAGTGTAACCTGCACACAGGGCCGAGGCAGGCCGGAATGGAGCGAAGTCCGGGGGTAGAAGCATGCGTTTCTTTCTTGGGGCAGCGACTCAGTCTTCTTTCTTGCCTTGCACCCCACCTGACTCAACGGCCCAATCCCAAAAAAAAGTCAAATCTGACTGAACACGGGCAGAGCGATCGGCCCGGAGGTTGTACGGCAGAGGATAGTGGGCCTGGATCCATGGCCCATCCTGCCATCGTGAAGGCTGGGTAGCTCACGTGGAACGAAGCAATGCAAAGACAATGGCTGAAAGTCTGAAGACCCGGCACAACCGTTAGATCTCATGCAAGCCTTAGCACTGGACTTTGTCTTGCAGAGCCTCAACATCTGAATGGCCTCGCCCAGGCAGGATAATCAAGAGCTTTGTAAGTTCATACCAAGCCATGCTCGATGGAACAAAAACAACATGCGAAGGACTGCCCTCACGGCCCTGAGAAGGGAGAAACAGTCTGCTGTAGCTGGAAAGCTAGACTCTGGGTGTTGACGAATAGCTTGCGTCCGCAAAACCCTGGCCATCACAGAACAGCTTCTAACATTATCCAGCCGAAGCATTTTTCTGTCATTGCTTTGTGTGCATTCGGCCACAGATGCGGACGTGACCAACAAAGGCATGTACCGAGGCCAAGGTGTGGGGGAAACAGCGATGTCAGTCAACCTGCTTTGCACATCCAATCCAAAGTCCTAGATCCTGAATCCCACATCCCTGAAACACCGGCAAAAACGAACCCTTTGCCGCATGCCTGGGCTGAGGGCACCTGGCAGTGGACGACCAAGATGACCGAATCAAGGGAGGTTTGGGTCCAAGGTGTCGGGATAGGGGATCACGGTTTGAGGCCCTCACCTCGTCCAGGTCAGAAAAAATCAGAAGTGCGTCATCAGGAATTTCTGGACGCCTCTTCAGTTGTGACCACATGAACCCGAATAATATGGATTGGCCAGCTGGGCCTCTGAATGAGTGTTTTCAGCACGCAGATTCGCTGGATGCTCTCCGCGGAGAACATTGTCTGCCAACAGGTCAAGGTACTGTCGGCCATGGCCAAAGTACTGTCGATTTGTCTTCTCTGAACCGAGGGGGCGCACCCCACCTTTCTTCTTGCCCTTGTTGGTCCTTGCAAAAACTCCGGAAACATAAAAGGCCAAAATGGCTCCGTGAACACATGCTGTGATGAGCATCTGACTCTCGACGCATCTTCGAAATTGCGGACGAATACTTCGTGCAATTGTCCAAGAGGATCTCGGCCCACACATGTGCAGGGTGTGCAGCCTCTAACGGTGCAGAGATTTGGGCAGCGGCGTGTTCAACTTGAGGCAGGAAGGGCTTGAAACGCTCGCGCTGCCTGTCGAGTCCGCCGTCTTCACAAGTCAGAGAGTCAGCTGAAACCAGCAGGAAACGGGTGACCTGCTGAAGTGCAATGGCTTCTGATCTCCTGGGACGCACTTCGCCACGAGTATTGCCAGCAGAATTCTGCAAAAAAGCGCACACTGGCCTCGCAGCCCATAGGCTGACTCGGAAATCACGTACACGTCCTGCAAAGCATCACGTCTCGAACGGCAGCATGAACTTACTGTCACTGCAGCTTGTGCGCCGTGATCCAACCAGAACCTGGAAGGTAAGTTTACATGTCAATCCGTTGCAACACTTTCAGGATAGCGATGCAACTGCAGCTGCTGATGTGATCCTACTTAATGGCAGAAACGGTGGCTAAAGCTGGTCGAACCGCTCCTACTGGCTTCGTTTGATACGAGACTCAACTGTTTTGATAATCAACTGCTTTGATAATCTTCGGAATTGAGGCCACGCTGCATGGCAAGCACCAGCGCAAAGCATGGCATCTGCAAAGTTGCCCTGTTGAGCACAGCACACAGAACGCCTCACGGAAGAAAAGCTGAACTTCAAGTATGGCTTCAAGATGGCTGAATGAGAAAAACGTGAAGCAAGCTGGTCTTGACAGCAACAAACGACCTATTGGTGCCCTCCAGGCACCAAGCAAGAGACGTCGACAACAAAGATTACATCGAAAGTTGTCCTTCCAGCATGTTGCTTGGAAGTGCACAGGACGATAACAGCCGATCAAGACAAGCTGTGAGACGGACTCTATCTCTCACAGCTCTCAGATGCTCGCTTGTATAAGTTGATCGGCTGCATCATCATTGCAAGAATTGTTGCATTCAGACTGTTATTAACAAATCCATCAACCATGCTGAGTTCCAGCCCTTCGTCACTGTGCTTTACTTTGAGCAGGTGGCCTGAACAATCAGCAATCAGCTGGAGGCAGAAAGGCGGTACTGATTGGGTGACACACGGCGGAAAGCAGGCCTGCCGAGGCCCATGATTTCCGCAAATCGCTTCGGCGCCATGAGGAACACTGCCAAAGCCTGGTATCAAGACAAACAAGACAAGAGAAGAGCGGACTGTCAGGTCCGAAGAAAGCCCGCAAGATCTGCCACTGTTTGTAACAGAGAGGGGTCGAATCGCAGATGCAGCATATTTACACTGCAATAGCAACAATAGCAATAATAATAAGCATAGTCATGTTTTCATAAATAGTAGCAGTAAGGCAAATAGTAACAACAGTAAAAATATTTTCAGCCACATTAGCAATAGCATTACCCATCACAACAACGTTAACAATGATAACAACAGCAGTGAGACTATCCACCATCATCACAATAATGAGAATCATAGCAACAATAACATGCATTAGGTGTGTATACATACATACATATATATATATACATCTATAACTATACGTACATATACACATGCATACAATCATAAACGAACATTATTATGTTAATAGATATACAGATATTATGCTGTATACATATGTGTGCTTGTGTGAGTGTGAGTGGGGGTGTGTATATATTTATGTATGTACGTACGTAGGTAGGTACAGTAGGTAGGTAGGTAGGTGGTTAGGTAGGTAGGCAGGCAAGTAGGTAGGCAGGGAGGTGGGTATGCATGTACCTGTTCTTGCTTCCTTCCTTTCTTTTCCTTCTTTCCATCTGTCCTTTCTTGCTTGCATCCTCGGCATTGAGTCCGCGGTCAACCAAACCCGTGCACAAGGCGCTCCCCGGCCGACCTGATTGCAAAGTCAAGCGGACTCTGCGGCCGATGGCCAAAGATTTAGCAAGCACACTGACCCGAAGCGGATAGCATGGTGTCTGGCGGTTGCGGGTCCCTTATCCCTGAACACCACCAGTCAAAATGCATGTACACATGTATGGTGCCTGTCTTTGCTTGTCTCTCTCTCTATCCATCCACCAATGTTTATCAAAGAACAAACAGGTGTACTTTTTGAAACAGCTTTCCTAAACTAGGTGTCTACAGAATTCTCGGTGGGCATGCCGGTGGCGCAGTCGGGTCACAGACTTCCTCATGAAGCCGTCAGTTCTCGCAGACAAGTCGATGCTTGACGCACCCGAGTGCTGGCAGCGTGGCCAACACGACGCAGGTTTGCCGATTGTCACCTCCTGCACAACATGATGACGCTGCTCCCAACGATGGCGTGCCCGATGAGCCAGCAGGCAGAATCGATGGTCAAAACCAGAAAAACGCATCAGTCGCTGCGTGTGAAGTGGGTAAGGGACACAGCTTTCTGGGGTCCGCAGTTTTCGCATTGGTACTTGCAGTTCGGACATGGGCAAGCCGTGCGACTTCAATGCCTTCATGGCATGGAGTCGGTTCTCTGCCTGGTCGAAGACAACAGACCTGAGTCTTCTGAATCTTCTCGCGGCTCTTCAAAGGCTGACTTCCGTGGTTTGAGTGCTCGGCTGTGGTCCGTCCATCACTTCGGCTGTTTGCTCCATGCCTCGAGCCGCTGGCAAACCTGGAACGAGGCACTGGCAACAGCTAGATACTACAAGTAATAAGAATAACAATAATAATGATACCTTGGTTTGCTCTGTGGCTCGCACAGTTCATGAAGATGCAGTCGGGCTTTGCAAGCTTCATGAGATCTGTCGTAACCTGCGGACCCACACACCAGGGAGCTTCCGCGCCCGTGGCAAATGGCAAATGGAGCCAAGATCGTTCTGCACCAAAGCTCACACTACGACTGCATTCATGACCATGAGAACGCCCCAAGACTTCAACCGGAAGTCCCACAAGGAAGCGATGACACAGCGCGGTGTCGCCTGGTAGGGCATGAAGAGCTTCATGCGGGCCTCTTCCTCCTCCTTCGGAATGCCATAGCCTCAGCCATGTTTGCGCATGCAAGAAGTGAACCCCCTCACCACATACTTCCGCAACAGAAGCAGTGGCTGAGCTGTGGGCTCATCCAGCTGTCAGTGTAGACGCAATCTACGCCGGTCATTGCCTGTCACAGCACTAGCATCAAAGACTGCGTGCCCGACTGTTGAACGACCTACTCAAGCTGGCGACATGAAGCCCAGCAGACTACGCAGAGTCGCATCGCCCTGAGAGGGACTAGAGAGAGTCTGCTCTTCAGGCCCTGCCCTCGAAAAGATCCTGAAAAGAGCTGAGTAGCCAAGAGATGCACCAAAAATGGCAAACCGACGAAAGGAAGCCCACAGCCCGCACCTCGGCAGCTGATGCACAGACTTTCACTTTGGACCTGGAAGCCGGCAGCTTGAAGGCACCTCTTGGCTTCGAATCAGTTTTCGGTACGAGGGCCCCACCCAGATGCCTTGGCCAGTGTGTTTACTTCTTCCCACACCTGATGGCTGCTACCCGACGCGATCTATGAGCTCTGCTCGTCAGGGCTTCGAGACTCCAGCGGACTTCTCAATGTCACCCTGTCCAGCCTGAACGAACTGCATCTTGAGACCGTCTACAAACACGATATCATTTGATGCAACTTGAGGAAGATGCCAGGTTCAAATTGTAGCCCATCAAAGCCGCAGTTCCTCCCATCATCCAGTTTGACCGGCCAAAGTCTAGAGTGCACGATTCCAAGGCAATGGCGCATCAAGTCATAGGTGACCTAAGACAGTGCTAACTTCCTCAGCAGAACCAGCATGCCTCTTGGGGCAGGGACGTTGTTCTCCAAATCGCCCATGTACGTCATGGTGAAGTCTTTGAATGAGCCCTGCGAGATCTTCACATCGACTGCAGCAAATAACGACACCCACACTTCTTCGCCTTGTATTCAAGCACGGTGAGGAGGTCTGCGAGCATCTGCAGTGGGTGCCTGCGCAGACCAGCGTCACAGCAAGGAAAAAGAGGCAAAGATGTTTCGAGGAAACTGATGGCGCACGCGTAATCGTCCAGAGCGTTGACAACAGGGACTTCGGCCACCTGAGACAGCACTGAGACGTCTCGTGTCATGTTGAACAACGAAGAATGCAGGTACAGAGTTCAGGACACGTTTGCCGGCGCTTCTCCACACGACGTTTTGCCATGTCTGCTTTGCGATAATTGGCAAATCGGGGTCCATGCATACAAAAGGCAAAGACGTCCGCTCTGCACAGGTGAACCGGACACAACTTCCAAGCAAACTGAGGAGCTATGGAACTATGCGTTACTGTATCCGCCAGCCACAGATGTCGCAGCCAGTGCGGCCTGAGCAGCAAAGACTTGCAGATAAAATCAGACACGGCAAAGAGAAAGGCCGTTCCTTGGGAGGTCGAGATCCGAAGCTCAAGGGAAGACCGCGCTGCTGCCGGTCGAGCAACTCCTCCAGCAAGAAACAGAGCTGACGAAGCTTCGCGGTGTGATGACCAGCACAAGCGGTATACGGTATGACGGTATGCCACTGTCCACAAGCTGCAAAAACGATGCCTGCATCGTTGTCAGGAAGCCTCGGGTTGTGTAGCAAACGAACACACGAAGCACTAGTTCATGTACGCTGCAAGTAGCGACGAAGCGAACGGCTCTCACGTGCTGTGACGAGTCTTTCCAGATACCTGGCCGCCCAGAAACTGCTGTACTCGAACATGCTCAGCCTTGTTGGTCGAGATGCTCTGCAAGTGCGCTCAGATTACACAGAGTCAGACAAGTGGCAAGAATCGCGCATGTTTCCGATCTGCAGCCTGCCACATCTTCGTCAGAGCTGCGGCTGCTTTGGTGACCCGCAATGAGACACAGGTGTGGTGCAAAAAAGCAGCCCATGGAGCAGCCGCGGTCAAAAAGCCCCCCGTGGCATAAAGTTCACCAATCCAAAAGATCAATTCCGTAGCCGGCCCCACTGGTCGTGCTTGCTGCTGTTGCCCTTGTGAGCAGCATGGGGCGTTGTTGCCCTCTTGTTGATTCTGCTCGTTCGAGGCTGTTGCCCAAGCATTGGAAACAAGCGTCATGGCTCTCACAAAGAGTTTGCCACGCATTCAGAACAGCGAGTCCCCAAGCAGGTCCCTCTTATTCACTGTTGGTCAATCTCAAGGACATACTCAAACGGAGATAAGTTGACAGCTGCACTTCAAATATTCTGCACAGACTCACGTGGGTCATGGTTTCATGTTTATGCGCATGGGGTATAACTGCTCCTGCTTTTTTGCTTCTTCTTGCGGGTGCAGAGGAGGGTGGGGGGGGTATGACGTTCTGTGTTTGAAGATATTATACTATGAGCCTCTTCAGCAGGAAGTAGTAGGAGTAAAGTAACACTGGCGAACATACCGAAGGTATCACGCCTGTCACACGAAAGAGGGCTTAACCTAGGATCGAGACACAGGCAACTCCGTGAACGGAAAAAGAAGCCTCGCCAGCTGCTACCTCTGCAAGTTGAGCCAGGACTGCCTGGAACAGGAAAAGCCGGACTCTAATGAAATTCTTAGGCTTACTTCCTGGGACAGTCTCCTCTCCTGTGCCGTACCTCCCGCGTGACATTCGCTTGCGCTGTGCAGGCAGATAGAACCAGATCCTTTCAATGCTAGAATGCGGCGGTCCCTGCCAAAAGCTCAAAATGTCCCCAGACTGTGCGGAGGCAGTGTCCTCCATAAGGCTCACATACTCTCGATAGGCTTCATGCCACTCCAGGCGCTGCTCCTAAAGAGCTGACGAGGTCAAGCTGTGCACACTCAGCAGCAAAGCACTGCATCCTGTCCTGAGCCTCTGCTGTCTGCGGGAGACCCTGGAATAGCCTCAGATAGGTAGGGTCGGACATATTCTGAAACCCATGTAAAAAGTTCTGCTGTTCAGGAAGGAGCTTCACTCACATGAAGGACCAATGTTGCTGAATTCTCCAAGCATGTCTGCGGTTCTGTCAAGAACCGCGGTGTTTTGCCGTTTAACACTTTTCTGGGTTGTTCGGCAGCAAGAGGGCATGTGTGCAAGCAGCTAGACCACTTCTTGGGAGAAGCCGTGCGCTGTCCCAGACCACCAAACGTGGGGGGAATTCCGGCCTCGATAAATTGAACCATTCAGCCCAACTCTTGCCCGGTTGGAGGTCCCGAGCTGTGGATATCTGATATCTGTCATGTGTCGTGTGAAATGAAACGAGACACACACACACACACGCACAAACCTGTCAACTCTGCCGAGTGCAACTGGGTGGCGGCAACTTAGAAACGAGAAATGCCTGCCGTAGATATGAGATAAGCGGACGATTCAACAGGAGCTGCAAGCATCTGCGAGCCTCCGCCCTTGACTGAACATCATCCACAGCAATGGCGTCTTCCAGGATGTCCAGCAGATCATCCGTGTCCATGACAAGGAGGGCTACTCATGAAGTTTCGAGATACCGTCATATACGTATTATTAGTGAAGAGTTCCCCTGGATGTTCAACACTTGGACAAGCAAAACATCTAGCTGATCCAGTTGAACGAGAATGAACACCACAAGTCTGGACTTGTGTCCTGCAATCACTTGTACATGAAACACAAAGGATCTACACGCATCTCTCTGAGTGTGTCTTGGAGCACGAAGTGGCTTGAATGTGAATGTAATGCAAAAGAAGATACGCCAACAGACCTACCTTGCATCCACCGCAGACGCGCCTGTGCCAAACTCCGCAGAGCCTGCATCCCGCACGTCTGCGAGCAATCATCTGTGACACGGGCAGTCCTGGCCTTGCGGGTCATGACCCGTGCGGTGATCCCTTGACCTCAAGGACTCCAGGAGTGGGGAAGTTTGAAAGGAGGATGTTTTGCGAGGCATTTTCGAAATTATGCTGCAATGTCACTTCCCCACATCGGGCACTTTGTGAAGCGCGCTCCGTTTCAAGCGCACCCGTAAGGCTGGATTCAGCCCAGACATCTCTGCAGAGACTGAAACCGCAAACGCGAAGCCGCATTGCTGGCGTTTGCTCGCTCCGAGACTTTGTAGAGATGTGACTCCTTCCTCAACGCTTTTAGGCATTGTCCTGGCAAGCGCTGCATGGATATCTCTGCTCCAAACACACATGCAATGTCAGAAGCTAAGCCGGGGTCCAGAAGGAAGGGGTCGTTCAAGCTCTGACCTGCTGCTGCAATATTGGCCGATGTATACATTATATTATATTATATAGCCCAAAACATTAGCATGCTGCGTACAGTTATAACTAAGATGAACATATCAGTAATACAAAACCGATGATGCTAATGAATATAATGGAAATGTACAATAGAAAAAGAAGGCAATCATACCAGAAATAATACTGTCAATACTTGTATTACTAATCACAACAATAAGAACAACAATAACAGTAATGATAGTAACAATCACAACAATAGTAACAATGATGAACAAGTTATAACAATAATATTAATGGTTCCCCTTCATCTTGCTGGAAGCTTCCGGCTGCCTCCGTTTCCATCCTTCAGAGAGCCGTACATCACCGCAGCCTCTGCACCCGAAATGCAGCCGGCTTCTCTTGCCCGAAGATCCCGCCACATCAGGATGCTGGCCTCTAGAAGAGTTCGCGTCAGGTGCAAGACCCATGTTCGACACCGAAAAGCGCAGGAGATTCAGACAAGTCGCACAAAAACCTAGAAGGGCCAGCGATGCAGAAGTGAGAAGGACGCCACTTTGCAAATCCAGACTGAGTTTCTGTCCTTGCAGCCCGCACAGACGACAGAACGAAAAAGATGTGTCAAGGCATGACCAGCTGTGGATGGCTGTGAGGTCGCAGGTGCTGAGGCTACCACCCTCCATGGATCGCAGCCTGGTGCTGTACTTTCTTCTTGCAATCGCTTGGGATCTACAACAGCATTCGTGGGGTTCGGCAATAACATCAAAACATCATCTCGGGTACGGGCTGTTTCGCAAGGCTGGGCGATGTTCTTGCAATGTGGTGACACAGATAAACTCTAAGCCCTAAGGCAAGATTGCTGCAGAAAGGCATCGCCACAAACCCCGGACATCGTGCTATTGACAGCCTAGCTGCAGTTTGCCAAGGCAGAGCCCCATGCTGAGACACAGATCCACAAAGTTGGCGAAAGCACAGAGCAGGGAGTAGATTGCCTTCCGTTCCTCACAAAACCGTCAATCTTGATGGACATGCTGGACATGCACCGTGCCCAAGTGATTGGGGCCTTACATAAAATGCCCCGGCAGCAAGCTGGAACTTGAATCATTCATTGAGCGGTTTGAGGCTTGCCTAAAGATGCCCCCCACCGCCGGGGCTTGTGTCAAACAAGGGGCAAAGACCGCAACAAGACCAATCATCGGGACCAGTATGTCGCATAGTCCACCCCAGACATCTCCAACAGCGAAACGACACAAAGCTACCAGTCCTTGCCTCAGCTGTGGAAGTCCGCGCGGGCATGGAACACCCAGGAGCTAATTGCAAACAAAGCACAAGGAAGTCACCACCAGGATCACACGCTGCAGAGGCGACTCTGCATGCGACGAGCCATGCAGACTTCCTTGCACTGACAAGCCCTGACTGTGCAAAAGCATCGACACGACTTAGTCTCCACCGGACAAGGAGGCCCCCCAAGATTTGAATTGAAAGAACTGTGCGTCCGTCAGAAACGACTGTTGGGTGAGTGAGCCATGGGGTACTCACCTCCAGCACACAGCTACCAGTACTGTCTAGAATGCAGAGTAATGGTCGAACATCTCAATTTGACTGGCCGGGGGTGCATACAGGAATGCTTTCTAACCCGCCCATCATCAAATCTCACTGGTAGGAAAAACATGCAAGCGATGCATAGTACAGAGGTGCCGCATTGGGGCGGTTTCGTTCGCTCTTCGTTTACTCTCTTCGCTTATTTCATGCCTGCCTTCATTTGATTCAGTTCATTATGAAACGGCGGAGTGTACAAGACAAAGAAGCTCTCTTCACATTGAACTGCTCGACCCTGGATGTGCTGTGTCGTTTTCCTTCTGTGCCCTTTGCATCCCTTCACTTCTTTGTCATGCGTAACTCACTTCCCCAACAAGCCAAGGAAATAAAAGCTTAAACTTTCAGGTTACTCCTAAAATATATAAACCCAAAAAGTTTAAAGGATGGGTATTAGAGAGCTAAGGTAAACAAAGGCAAAAAAGACGTGGAGATGAAGACAGAAGACCCATACATCTATTTCCAGCTCCAACGGTAATACTCATGAAAAGACGAGTGCTATCCCGGACCAGGCGTCAAGAGGGTTAGGTGCAAAACTACCCAACAAAGATAATGAACATGCTTTCGTTCCTCTGTCACTTCATCGCTTAACTATCTCTGTTTGGTTCGTTTGGGTCTTTCTTTAGTGTCTGGATGTGAGGAACGCACGCTTTAGGAACCTCACCTGAGTCCTATGGTATCCTGGTAGACCCGTTGGTCCCCGAAAGTAGCAGATAGCGAAAACAGAAAACTGAAGCCGCTCATCAGGATAAAATGATGAAATTAGACATCAGCTCTCCGGGTGAGAGCTCACCTGTTCGGCAGGGTGCGAACGGAAAGGAATGCTACTGCAACGAAGTGTCTCTGAAGAAACGGAGATGTGGCCTCCATCTCGGCTTATCTTTGCTGGCCAGCCGCGCGGTGCTCTTGGTAGCTCAAGCAAAAGGGGCCATGAAGGACATCGGCGCCTAGTCCTCCTTTCTACATTCCGGTTGCGGGTGGCATGCCGCCTCGAGATAAAAACGGCAACAGACCAGGGCTGGTGACTAGGGCAAACACTACGACGACGATGCCAAATGGCAGTCTCCTGCCCACCTGCATGCGGGGCGAAACCGGATTCGCTTCCCTAGCTGTAACAACATCTTGAAGTCCGAAACAGGCTTCTGGACCAATGCAGTCCGGCGAACACACCCTAACTGCGGTGCTGTGCACGAAGCCGGCATTCTTTCCGCGTTCTACTTCGGCTGATGCAGTTTACTAGCTGAAGCCTTTCTGGGTTCGAAGCGCCAAAGCGCTGATCGCTCCTGAGTCCGAGTTCGCCGCACATTCGAGACAACACCTTCCCGGTGTCCTGCGGCAGGCGACGGGTTGAACCATGTAGGATACGATGCTGACGCAGCTCTCCTGGATACTTTCTTTCACACCCAGTGGTGAATCAGCTATGGAATAGAAAATCGCCTGGCCTGTCAAGCCGGCAGAGGATCTTCAGTGCTTCAAGGCCCGTGAACGGCTGAGGTTCGGGCCACCTAACTGGTTCATGCCTACTTCGAGCGACACTCGCGTTCCTTGCTTCTCGGTGAATATGTGCCACTGACCACAACGACACCATTTCCAGCCCAGCGGCGCAGAGAGGGCTTCTCGAACAGCGTCAAAAGCGAATAGCCTCGGCTGGCTGATCGGAACAGTTCCATGAACTCCAAAAGGTGCGAAGCCTAGCCGCCAACCACGGGGCATGAGGTGCCTTCACTGAGACGACTGCCTTTCAGGGTCTCCGAGAATCTGTCAAAGCCCGTGTCCAGATAGGTCCTCACCGACTCGGCGGGCTAGCGACGAGTCATCTCTGGCTTCCCGGTGTCTCAACTAAGCACTCATATCCTTCTCGATTGCTTCATCGCCGCTGCCACTCGCAAGATATCCATGACCTGGCCAGTCTCCACTGTCTCCACTACTTCACTCATCTCAGGTAACTGTCAACACAGCTGGGGCAGCCTCATCCCTGCTTAGGTCGCACATAGTGAGGACGTGTCTTGCGGTCCTGCATTTTTCGAGCAAGAAAGTTGGCGACTCCGATGACTCCTGCTCTCAAGCACAGGAAGAAATGCCTGCTGGCGCTTGGTACAGGAGGATCACTGGGCTGATACCCCAGCCTCCGTCACAACAGTGCATCACATACATCAACATATGCCACTCAACATGCACACGTCAAGGACAGCATACCAGCGATGCCGAGAAAGCCAGCCTCTATAGACTTTAGATGAGTTCTGAGGTGAGCTGCCGGCGCTCAACGGATCTCTGACTACATAAGCACCGCGTCCTACGCTTCCCATCTCTGAGAGGGTGCCTTCTCTCTTCATGCTTGTACAAGAAGGAGGTTGCGTTGTCATTCATCAACAACCTGACACTTGGATGAGTCTGAAGTCTGAGAAATTCTCTATGAGTCTCTCGTCGATCTCGCAGCCATTCCAAGGACGGCACCAGTCCTCCATGTCCGGGACGCGGAGATTCCTTGGGTCAATACACTCTCGAACAGCAAGAAGCCACGGCTGCGATGATACAGCCATTGGCAGCCAAAGCTCGACTTCGTGCTGAAGGCTCGGAGAGACTACACGTTACTACAGTGTGCTTGAAGCTGCCGGCACAAAACAACATTGAGCTGCCAACACGACTAAGAAAGCTTACACAATCATCGTCCATCGAATCTTGCTTGCCGTGTCCTTGATGGCAGGCTTGGGCTGGTCGCCCAGGGATGCATTGATCTGCGACAACTCACCGAGGCCAGCCGCAGAACAGCCCTGCCGATTCAAAAGCCTCCCAGAGGCGGAGCTCCAGCAAATCCAGCTCTGGCCTTTCCAGCTTCTCCAGGATCTAAGTCACCCCAACTTGCGCGATACCAAGCCAGGAACCCTCCTCCCATTCCAGTCGTAACCTTCGTGTAGCATCTGCACAGGACTCACAAAAACCGATGAGGCAGAAATTAAGGCAGCTGCATCAACCAAGGCTCGTGGCACCGCCCGACCTCACTCTCTCGTCCATGACTCCAACAAACCTTCGGACTCCTGCATGGGGGCAGTACGAGTGCCGTCCAAGATGTGCTTCCAGGCCGGATCCCTTAGCACATCGGCACTGCTGCGACACATCTCCCGAACTATCCACGGACTTCAAGTTCGTGGCTTGCAGTTTGGCGATTTCGGGGTCACCTCGGGTCTGGCGCTCCGAGATCTCTGGGACGTCACACGTGTGTACCCAAGAGATCGGGGGCTTGGAGTTATCACTGACGGGCACCACGCCATGCGCTCAGGATGAAAGGCTGCTGGAGGTTGGCGCTCCACCTTGACTCTGACACTGCCCTCACGAGAGACGGAAAGCCGTCTCAAAGCCGCCGAGGCACCAGGGGCTGGTACAGCCGGACAACGGCCTTAAAAGCCATGCATCACCTTGCCCGTCCGTGACTAACCGCACACGGCAGGGAAGCATCCGAGGCTTCCGACATCCCGCAGCTCTGGAGCTGCTAGCCTCACAGAGAGTCAGCTGCAGAGCAGATGCCCTCTCTCTCTTCGCTGATGACTGCTAAGGGCGAGAAGAAGTGCATCTGCCGACTTTTATCTTCTACAGAGCAAAGAAGAATCAAAAAAGACAACAAAGAGAGAAAAGCAAGAGACAAAGCGAGATCAAAAGCCTGTTCGACAGAGAGACAAACCGACAAAGGGACAGCGATACCGGACCAAGGCGACGGTCGGTAAGCACAGGCTTCGATCAGTGCACTACACGACGCCGTATCAGATCCACCTATCCGTTTTCGGCCCGTGTTTGTCCGAGCAAGCATGCTGTTTGCAGTTAGAGCTGTACTAGTACCAACTCGTCCCTCAATCTCTCTTTGTCTATCTCTCTCTCGCACTCTAGTTACTCTAGTTTTCCAACGGATTTGAACTATGTGCTGAAGTGGGTCCGTCTCTTCTTCGCCACAGTCAAGTGTCTCAGGCTCTCTCTTTCTCTTCCTCCCTGCCCCTGCACCTGATAGCGCCGGGAGAGCGGAGTCCCATGTGGCAGAGCTCTTGGTAGATACCCAGCCTTGGCCGAGCATGCGTGGCTTGGGCAATGAACGGACGCCGGAAGCAAGAATAAGTTCTGGACAAGGTCGTGGGGGCTTTGCCATCGTCATGTCGCACCTGCCAGGAGAGAGTGCCATGCACTTAACACACGAGGGGGACTCCTGGTATCACGGCCCAACGACACTTTGCTTCAACACAGATCAGGTGAGCAGTCCTGCCTTCTTGGCCAGCGTTGTACCATGAGACTCATCTTCAACCTCTAGTAGTGTACATGAAACGGTTGCTTTCTCCCCTTGCCAGTACTACCGAACTGTAAGGAACCAGCTTCGTCGAGATTGAAGACGCCTGCGTGCTCTTGGTCTTCCTGCTTTGCTTCGCCGTGTTTCACTTCTCCAAATTGCGGACTTCATGGCTCCTCGCTTTGGCTGCGAGGATCGCCATCCGGACCATCAGGAACCTTGTGCCAGCGCCATTCTGAGGAGAAGAGAAGTATTCGTGCATCAGAGAAAAACCGGATGCCTCTTCAGACGAAGACCGACTGCTCGAACGTACAGCTGCCTTGTCATTGTCACAAGAACATCATGGCACAATGATCGAGACTACACCCGACTGCACAATCATGTACATAAGCTTCTACATGGCTACAACGGTCAAATGACGAAATGCCTGTTCTTCTGCACTGCCGTTCCCAAAGTCAGTAGCCGCCTTGCACAAAGGTCATCAATGTTAACAGACATAAGCACAAGACCAACGATAGCTCAACTTTCTGGAAAAGTGCCTCCTCGTCTAATATGTCCGGTGGAAAATCGGGGTCGATGTCCTTCGAGCCGAAGGTTTTCTATCGACACCCACAATCATGGAGATCATAGGCAGGCCTTTCCTCCCTCTTCGGTGTCCGGCAGGGGGATCCGTGCAGAATCTGGTGGTCCCACAGACTCTCCCTGCATCTGCTGAGACCTTCCTAGCACAATCTGAGCAGAGGGCCAAGCAGGGCACTGCCTTGCCACGTAAACTGCTGAATTTGAGACCTTGGCCACTATGTTTGAGAAATGCATTGCTTCGGCTGTACGAAATCTATGTATGCTTTCGGCATGAACGTGCTGCATCCGCTATCATTGTTATCATGATTCGCCTCTCATGCAGCACAGCCATTCACATGACAACACAGCTGCGAAAAACAGTCTACCATCCTATGGACTTCACATGTAGTCGTGCATCCGCATCCTGAAGTGTAGCCCTTTTGACTTTCAGAGTTGATCTTTCGTAGCACACCTGCATGAGGTCATGGCCACGACGCAGTGATGGCTCCCGTGGAGATCAGAGCCAAACAGCACCTCGTGCGCGATTCCCTTCTTTCATGCGCCAGCACCAGAAACTGACTAAGAAAGCACGCTGCTCGGCGTCGGACATCACTTGGAAGCGGTAAGGGCATGGACACTGGCACGCACTGACGGATCGTCTTGGCCTGGACTTTGAGATCACATCTTTGTCACATCCTCCGACAAAACACTATTGAATCTCGCTCCTCTGTGTGGAAGACATTGATCATCGTGACGTGCACGTGCCAAGCTCGATTCCTGCATGACTCGAAATCAACTGCGGTCATGCCCAACAACATGCACAGATTCAGGAAACTTGAAGGATGTACACCCACAAGTATGATGGCTAGTGCACTTGCTGTGCTGTCTCCGCCTCAAGATTTGCTGCGGTCGTGATGCTCGTCATGTGAGAAAGCACAAGCTTCCATGGGGATCCTGTTTGGCTCTGCCGGTGTATCACACCGTTTTTGACAGGCACGTGGAGAACTTCTCGGCAGAATCTCGAACTTGCTCGCACGCACGACGAATGCAAATGCTGCCATGAGAGAAACCCAAACTCGATTGCCAATATTCAGACAAGGCTGTCTCCCTACATCCAGATTTTCGAACAAGGCACGAAAAATTCAAACTGAAGATGCCTCCCAACAGTTTGCCGCTAAACCACGGCTGCACTCTGACTCTCGCTCCCTGCTATGTGCTTCTCCTCGAGGACCGCCATGCAAACGTGCGTAGCTTCAGTTTCGTGCACAACTTAAAACCAAAAAACGATGTCCAAATTCTGGCAACTGTCCAAAGGAATTGCTCTTCTTTGAAACAAAATGTTTGCGGTTTACATTCCATGCCATTGCTCGGTCTCAAGCCAAACCAGCTGCACCACACCTCGTCCATTCGTGAACTATTTGTCAGTGCAAGCTCAGATCAAGCTTGGCAAGTGGAAGCATGCACCTGTGATTGGCATGTTGGTTTTGCTCAAGCTGACTGCCATCGGACCAAGGACTAGCCGCTGGAATGTGCTCTCATTTCGGGCTGAAGCTTTTGCGCGAAGAAGGATGAAGCACAAGCGTGGAGCGCTTTTGTGCTGCATGCTTTTTCAGTGGCTTCAACTCTGTAGTTTGTTCTTTTCAAAGCTTGTAATTTTTGTTTTCTTGCCGAAGAAGGTGCTCCAGCTCTTCTTGGTCGGAGGGACGCCACTTGATTCATGCATGTTTTCATTGAGAAGGTGACATCTTGGGATATGTTCTAGCCACAACGCCAAAGGCAGCTCTATGCAAAAAACCATGCATGCTCTTCATTTCAAATTTTAAAACCTAAAGAGCTGTGGGTGGGTAGATGGAGTCCAAATGGCAACAACCACGGTTTTCGTTGAAACTCGTTAGTTTTCGAGGGACCTCTAGGGAACCCCAAGGCCTCTGGGCCTCTCACACAGCACAACGCACAGAGCAGGCACGCTCCACACTTTTCTCTCTGCTGTTCTTCAGCAGTCCAGGTCTTGAGCCAAACCCGGCACGGCTCGAGGCTTCAGTGCACAGCTCTCTGGACTTGAAACACTTCACAGCTGGTGAGCACTAACAGCGAACTTGGGCTTCAGTTCTCTAAACACTAGAACTGGCTCCTGATACCTCTTAGGTATCCCGCTGTGGCTCTGGCGAAAGCGAACAGGCTTGAGTCACTTTAAAAACACTCCAAGCGTCCACAAAGCTCACTCCGAGGTCCGGGCGGTACGACCGAAAGGCGGACCGACCGACCGACAAACCAACAAAAGGTTTCGAAAAACATGCAGAATGGTTTCGATCCATGCTTTCACCATGCCAAAAGAAATCGCACTCACATGACATGCAAAACAGGGCTGTGCAAAACTTTCCAAAACAAGTTCAAG
>BGNK01003352.1:42348-73187 GCA_003297005.1 Symbiodinium sp. clade A Y106 | reverse complement strand
GAAACTCGGCTTGGAGTGACAAACGGCCGATACAGTTTTCGCAAGAACATCACAAGCCAAGCACGATTTTCAACTAAATAAAGCAATGAACATGCGCTGCCGAAGCCCAGAGCAACATATAGGAGAAAAGGTACCACCAACAGCCACACTGGGAATAGCACGTCAACGTCATTGTGCACAACATCATCGCCATCATTATCGTCTGTGTGTCGAAGAGGAGGGGAAGGGGAAGGGGCCCTGTGGTTCCCTGTGTTGTGGGCTATCCTTCCCCACCCCGCCCCTGTGGTTCCCTGTCTTGTGTTTCCACGTGCTCCCGCTCCCCCCCGTTCCCCGTTGACCAAGGCGCGAGGCCTAGCTTGGGGGGGCAGTTACGCGGATGACGTATGACTGTTTGCTGGAACGAGAGGCGTGGCTTGGGGGGGGGGGGGCCTGCGACGCGGCACCATGTATGTATGTATGTATGTATACTGACACATATATATATATACACACACACACACAGCGAAACTCCAGTTACAAAACCAGTCCGCGGCTAAACGTTTCGAGACCCTGCACTCAACTCACAGAAGTACAGTCAAACAGAAGCCAACAACCCTTTCACCAATCCGAAAGGAGTTAGGATTAGGGGGATGCTTGGGGACATAGACCCTCTCAATAAGGTGCCTTTTAAGAGAACCAGAAGTAAGGGTTAAGAAGGGTCCTTTTAAGGGGTCTCCCGAATACCACCTAAGATGCGAGGACTCTTCTGATGCACACTTCCCTGGGCGCCAGGCGCAGGACAGGAGCCGATGGAGGGACGTGCAAACTCGCGAAAGGCAGGACTTGGGGTTTACGGGTTCAAGGGTTAGGAATAAAGGTTCAGGACAAAGACCTTGAGGAAACATCCTTACGTAAGTCTTCTTGGCATATTTGGGAAATTAGGGAAGGTCTCTCTATGACCGGGATACTTACGGAATCACCGTTTGAAGGCGTGGGCCGTTTGGAGTGGGGAGGTTGGAAGAATCGCGTCGTGTCAAGCACTCACAAGCGTTTGCAAGTGTCGCGGCGTGGCTGTAGTTGTGGGAAGCCCCGTTTTGATGCCTTTCTGGGACCATCCCACAGAGCCCAACATGCCTGAACTGAATAGGGATACACCCAGTACTATTTCTATGGGCTTGATATACGAATTACGGTATGTTCCTTGAAAACGGTAATATAGGGGCCCTAATGATTAGAATAGGGGTTTGGTGCCCATTATATTATAATTATAATAAGGAGCCCGCAAAATAGTACAGGTGATTATTTAGGCCCCTATATTATAGGTTGCATGATCTAGGGCTTTGTGATTTTAGGCTGGAGTTGAAAGACTTTAAAGCTTGTTCCGATACGGGGTTGTCGAGCTCCAATATTCAGCAAGTAAGGATCACTTGTGAACGGATCTGTGGCTTGAGCATTCTAGTCAATGTTCAGCTACTACTCAACTACGAAGGTTTAGTTTCAAGTCTTCACACAACCTCGAGTGCTTATAGCACTAACGGCACCAAGAACGATCCGTGATACCCACATCTCTGTTGACGAAACAGGAGCCCTAAACAGTGAACCTCAAAAGCCTAGACTTTGAGTCTCCACGGACATACTGACATCCGCATTTCACATCCTGAGAAAAACAAACCCTGGTTGCTCCTTTACTCTGAAACATGCGTCTTGAAACATCCAGACCTGCTGACCTTTGCGACTGGTCCCAGACTTTTGTACCGTCAATGGATTTCGGACAGTCTGAAGGAATCTTCACCCTGAGCCCACTGATCACCTCGTTGCGCACGATTCCGGCGCCTGAGGCGAAAGGATGGCAGGTGGATGTGGAGCCTACCATAGGGACCCTAACAGCTAGAATAGGATATCGTGACTATATTATAGCAAACAGCAACATGCATAACCAGGAACCTTCAAGCTTCCATATTGCCTTGCTGAACCTACAACCCTAATTTCTAAATCCTAGAAGCCCAGACCGGGAGGATCTAAAAAGTAGATCCCCTAATTTGGGACCCTAGCTACTAAAGGGTACTTTGTAGGAGCCCCCTTAAGGGGATCTACTTTCTGGATCCTCCCGGGCATCTTTGAGCACTACAGACCCCTTGCGTAACTGCTTAAACGCCTGAAGCTCGAATCCCAAAATAGGGGACCCTAATATAGTACCCGAAATAGTAGGGATCCTTATTATAAGGACTCCAAAATAAGGTACCCCCAATTTTCGAAAACTCCCATATGTGCAGTTCGACTTCAGCACTGAGGATTCGCAGGTTCCAAACCCAGAAAGACTCGGCTTGCCCCTAAATTAAGCAGTAGGTCTTCTTCTACATGGCGCTTAGGGCTGCGATTTAAGCTTCTAGGGCCTTGTGTTTGCTAACTTACGTGAGGCTGCTTTTGTGTGGCGTAAGAATACTCTTCAGTGAAGGGGAAAACTTGGCTGCCCGTGATGGGTCCAGGATCTTGGTTTGAGTTGCTTCTGAAGATTTGGGAGTTTCCGAAAATAGAGGATCCTAATATGGTACCCTGAATAGTAGGATCCATATTATAAGGACCCCAAAATAAGGTACCCCCAATTCTCCGAAACTCCCATTTCTTTACTGCCTGTAGCAGGCGACTGCAGCATGCGAGAATTAGGTTTGATGACTTTCGAAACCTTGAGGCTCAGGTGGAACTTATGATTATGGGCTGAATTAAGGATTTAGTGTTCTAGGTTTCTTAGTGGCCCCTTTATAATAAAGGCTACCTTTTCTACTACTATTCGCTTTTAATAAGGGCACCCCAAAACAAAGAAGGCAAAAAGGGTACTGCTCAGGAACCTAGTAGACCCTAAACCCCCATAGATGCCTTATAGAACCCTTGAAAGAACCCTTTAAGGATCGCTTTAAAGGATCCCCTTATAGGATCCCTCCACTGAGGGTTAGGGAAAAAGGAAAAGGACCCAGGACCCTTCCCTACAATGCCCTACAAGTTCGCATCTGCTTCGCAGTGCGAAAATATTTCGCCAAAATACGGCTACGCTCTTGTGCACGTTGTTACACTCTTCTGGATGATGGTAAGGTCATGTAAGGTATCATTAGGCACTATCGCGGCTGTTGCTCATTTTGCGCCAGGCCCAACCCTGTCCGCCTAAAGCTCCAACACCCAAGCCAAACCCCTCAACCCTAAACCCCTGAATCCCAAACATCTGAAGAAATCCAGGCTTCCTCTGTTACAGCGGGATTTCGGCTTTGTCCTTTCAAAGTTTGGCTGGAAAGCAGGCAACCCCGAAGATGCCGAGCTCCGTGCGAATCGCCCATGGCGCTGCCAGCTCTGCTGCCGCCATGTAGGGCTTATGGCTAGGGTTTGGGGTTTAGTGTTGAGGGTTGAAGGTTTTAGGCTTTTAATGTGTAAGGTCCGGGCGTTTAGGTGGGGTGTGGGGTTCGGGCGTTTCGGGGTGGAGCGACCTTAGTCATCTTACTTGGGGTCAGCTCGACGTATAGTGCCAGGTTATCACCAAGCAGGGCTGGAAGCAGTCGCTTGATGCTTTCATGGTTTCAGGAGTACATTGGTTGGGAATTGAGGGCGATTCAGGCCGCTAACTCGATCCGCCTTCTGAGGCTATGAAGCACAACTTTTGTTAATGTGTCGAGGGACCGGGGTTGAAGTATATTGCACGCGGTCCCTCGAAGCTTCAACAGAATGCTAACAAGCTCTCGTGCTTCCCAAAAGATAGTTAAATGCATTCTATGTCAGGAAATGTCAGTGATGGGTTCCTTTTAGAGCAGCTCATGAGCGGCATGGAGGCCATCAGATCAAGCCTAAAACGCTAAACCGTAAACCTTAAACCTCAAAGCGGAAAGGCCCGAATTTTAAAGCCCATCTAAAGGTGTGGGCTAAGTGGACTTGCTCCGTGTCTTCGGTTGAGTTAAGCGTTCAGGATCAAAAATAATGGCTCTGGTAACCGTGCAGAAAGGCGGCTCGTCCTAAAGGGGGAGGTCTTCGCTGGTAGGCTATAAACGAATAGATCCCTATAGCAGTCCGCAGCAAAATCCTTCACAACACTTCCCTCATTCCATGCGGTCATTCCCTTCTAACCAAGAAGGAAACACTAGTACTCGTTATGCTTCCACCTGTTGCCCAACATCAAGGGATCATCTTCCTCTATGTCTAGTGGGGGGCCCTTCAGAGAGACATAACGACACCATATTTCTTCATTTTCATCCGGTGTTAACAATGGCTTAAAAACACCCATGAAATCGCTTTATCGTACGTCATGGGTGGCGGGGTGAGCATAGTATATGACTATCTATCCGTCTATCTTTCTGTCTGTCTATCTGGTTCTCCTTCTACCTGTGTACACGTTTGTATCTATGGTCACGCGCCCCCCCCGAAAGGTCAATGGTCCGGATATAAGCAGAGCCCCCCCTCCCTGTCGTGTGGGGTGTCGGGTCCCCGTTCCCTCTGTGGGGTGGTTGTGGGGTTTTGGCTTTAGGGTTTGCGGACGGTTTGCGGTCAAAAAGAAGCCTTCAAGTCGACAAGGGCTTAGGGAGGATTTCGGGTGTAGGTTCGTTAGGGTTGACGGCGTATGTTCTGCTTGTTTTTTCCTAGAGCCTGCATTGAGGCGTGGTTTAGGGTTGGGTGTAGGGAAAAACAGGAGCACGCGCTACATTGTAGGGTTTGCGTGTGACCCCTGGCCGCCCCCCAGCACCACCCCACCATTCAGCGGCAATGGTCCCGACCCCTCTTCGCACATGCCAGCACCCCCCCGCCAGATGCCTGACCATATTTGCACATACGGGGGGATAAGGAATATGTTTTTTGGAAACATCATTCCAAAGAGAAAAGTATACTCCAAGTTGCCTGGATGACGAAGCTACTTGGGATGTGCTGACATGCAAAGAGGACAAGTTCACAACTAGTGGCGCTGCTGAGAGCACGTGATGGTGCTCTTGTTGATTTTGAGCGACTGTCCTGCCTGATGCAAATTTCACACACACACACGTAGCTTACAGCTTTTTAACAGCTCATGGCTGATGCAGGTCGCTTTTTAGGGCCTATCTTCTTGGCGGATGCCAGTCGCTTTTTAGGACCTGACTTCTTGTCACAAGAGTAAGATCGCCTGGCTTTCTCACCGGAGCACATAGCGTTTCAGGTACCCGGACTGCTTCTGCTCCACTGCACAAGTATGCAGTTTCACGAAGCACAGAACCTTGAAACTATGGCACATAAGGGAACTCTCGCTTACAAGCCGTGCGTCATTGCGAAACCACGACAAGACCTGTTCACACGCTGAGGAGTTTACCCCTTTAGAAGCCAACGTCTTGTTATGGAGGGGGTTGCATGGACACCCTTTCGTGCGACCTTTCGCATGAAAGCCGTCTATGCTCCAGTAATTTGATCTGTGTCTGTTTCAGGTTCTTGTCGGCCTGGGCTGTGGGCAAAAAACCGCAGGCACGGTCCATGATTACGCCATCAAAGTTCTTGTACAAAGGCAAGATTTCGAGAAGCGAATCATGGAGTATCTCATTGTTTTCCGGAACAGACATGGATGTGGCAGCCAAAAGGCGAAGATCACGAGGATGGACCAACATGAACCAGCCAGGGAAAAGCGGCTTTATGCGACCATGACTGGGAGGTTTGCCTGCGTGCTCATTTGATGAGGACTTTTTTGATGCCCATCAGCGACAGGTGACAAGCTTTTTGACTATCCTCCTGCGTTTCGGTGGAAAGATCTTGAACTGGAGATGTTGATTGTATGCGTGAAGAGCTTGAGGTGTGATCTCGTCGCCGATCTTGATGCTAAGATGTAGCTGTAGTGGATATAGTTCCTGGACGGCAACCCACGACATAATAGCGACGGTGTGCATCTTTGCAAACCAGTTTGACTGCTCTCCATGAACAGTGTCGAAAGTGTGCTGGTACGTGTGGCAGACACACAGGCGCGGAACTGCAGGAAGCTATGGTGCTTCAAGTGCTCCACAGTAAAACCAATCTTCGTCGACACAAAGAGAGCCCAGATCTCTTCAATGTTCTTGGGGCTGGCAGTGCTATATTTGTGAGAGAGATCCCAAACAAAATTCGGCGCCCGTATGTTTTCCTGCACCCAGAGCTGGAACAGCGGAAGCTCTGCACGATGGTGCGTTCAATTCCGCTCATGCCGTAGAGGATGACATTGATCTCGTGACCTGGCTTCAGGCCGTAACTCGAAGAGCAAAAGCATCGTGTGAGATGTGTTTTATACACAGCTCTGGCCGGCGGAAGGGCCGCCGCTGGACGCTTGGTCGGCGTCGGCATGATGGATCTTAAGATCTGAAAACTTGACCCCAAATGTCTAACGAAGCACGGGTATCTGTTAGCAGTTATGCCGATGGGGCACGAGACATCCCAAGCCTAGCCAGAAGATCTGCGTAGTCAAAATGGTCCGCCTCGATAAGATTTGGACCAATCGCCGGGGTGCATGTAACCTGCCTCTTCGTCCGCATTTTCGTCGTGCTCGATACTCTGTTGCTTAGCCGGGGGTGATGCGATCGCTGGGCTATGGGGGGTGGCTGCCGTCGACATGTCGCGTCTTGGCGCGGGCAGTGCTCCGCCATCGGACACAGCCCGCTGATCGTGCGAACATCCTCTGGCCAAATACTCCTATTCGGAAGGCGCAGCAAGCAACTCGCTTGCCAGATTGGCTTCAGCTTCAAGAGCTTCCTGGTAGCCCGGGTATTTGACGTGCTGGCCTTCCTTGTAGAATCCGTAGAATAGATAGACATGTGCACACCCCACAGTACTATTCTAGTGCATCAGGCATCGGATTTAGGGTTTATTGTCTAGGGTGTAGGGTTTAGGGCCCACGCATCAAACGTCGGTTTGCAACTCCTGCATTCCTTTTCCGGCTGCCCAGACTCGCTTCATGTTGGACTTCCGGCGGCAGGAGCGAGGGCCATGTTATCTAGGGCTGTAAGTCTATTTCAAGGTTTAGGGTACGTAAGCAGGACGTAACATAGGGTTTGTCCTAAACCCTAAACCCTGCTAGGTTCTACTGCTTAGAGTTTCGGGGTTTAGGGCTTTTGCAGGAACTGAGATTCGGGGCTTCGGGATCTTCAACTTCAGAATCACACGAAAGATAGCGACACAGAGGGCGATTTAGTGGTTTACGAGGTTCCTGAGTAGCCCCTTTATAACAAGGGTACCCTTTTTCCTAATATTCAGTTTTTAATAAGGGGACCCAAAAATAAAAAGGGCAACAGGGTACTACCCAGGAACCTAGTTTAGGAATGTTTAAAGGTTCGGGTCTAGGGTTCAGGGCTTCTGTTTTTCTTGACGGCTCCTCTGGTATTCCGACTAAGCACGGGGGTTTAGGGTTTGAGGGTTTAGGGTGTTGGTTTAAGTTACTTAGAGGATCAGGGGACTTAGTAAGAGGGGGTTATAGGTTAAAATACCTTAACTGGGGAAGTAGATATAACTGTCGTTGCCTTACTTTTAGCCATGCTTACTAAGTCCCTTGAACCTCTAAATGGACCCTAAACTCTAAACCCCAACCCTCTACAAAACCCTTGAAGAAACCCTTACTTCAAACCCTTCTTATTAAGTCCCCTAGAAACCTCCGAGTAAGCCAGGAGCAGGTGTGAGGATATCCGAAGCCCCGGTATCAAACTACATAAAGTCTCTGTAAATGTCTGATCTAGTCCCTATAAGAGCTCTGTCTAGATCCTGAAGACGCCCTTGTAGAAATTTGGACCCGGTGCTCCTCCGGGACTAAAACGGAAGGTGTCATTGACCAGGTTGCAGTGACTCCAACGATCTCCAGGGGGGGCTCTAAATCTAGGGGCCTAAACATGTAGAACAAGGTTGCGTTAAGCGTACGATACTAAGGGGGTCTGCAAGGGTTTCCACAAGGTGCTGCTCGGGGCTCTAGATTTAGGGACCTGAGAAAATAGAACAGGGTATCTTGAAGGCTTCGTTTTTAAAAGGATCTATAAGAACTACGATAAGCTACTGTGACAAGTACTGTGCAAGGCTCCAAGTTTTGGTGGCCTTCACAACTAGAAAGGGTTTCTTTACTGGTACGATTTTGAAAGGGTCTGTAGGGGTTACTAAGAGGTATCATGGGGGCTCCAAAAGTAAGGGCCGCAACGACTACAAGGGGATACAAAAACTACTGAACACGACCTCTACATCATGGTCTTCGGATTCGTGGATTGAATGGTTTAAGGGTCCCAAGCCTGCTAGTGGAAGTCAAAGAAATATACCAGTGTCCAAGCAAATCCCATCCTTTCCTATGTTCCAACCTTCAGATCCCTAAAAACCCTAAATCCCTAAATCTGCAATTGCGTTGATTTCATTAGGGTCCATGTAAGCATCCCCATACAAACTCTTTAGGGACCTTACCAGGTCAGCAGCTTAAGGCCGAGGGGAATCCGCTGCCAGAGCCCTAAAAGCCCCAAGACCTAGACCCAAAACCACAACCCAAAATTCCTAAAACCTAAACTCTAAACTCCAAACCCTAAAGCCCTAAAACCGAGACTCTAAACCCTCAAGCCCTAAACCCCAAGTGGAGCATTGGGTCGGCTGACGTGTGTCCGGGCCCTTTCTTGTCAGAGCCGCAGCCTTGGCAGAGTAGGATTTTAAAATTTTAGGGTTTTGGAGGCGGAATGGAAAGGGGCCAAGGTTCTGGGCTTGCGCGGTTGAGGTTCAAGTGCTTTGGAAGCTTAGGGTCTGGAGCGTTCCCGGCTGTTAAGGATTTTGGCTTCGTCCGGTTTCGTCATCCTACATCGCGAGGAGCACGCGAGTGGCCTCCGAGCTGCGTGACGAACCGACGTGCTTGTCGGGGTGGACCAAGCTCAACATCTTCTTGTAGCCCTGGGATGTCGTCAGCAACGGGAAGATGCGGAGGCAACGCCATCTGTACCATATCCTTGGGGTTCAGGCGCGCACCCCTGTACTCCTCCATGATAGGCAGAAGTGGCGTCAACCAACTATCTGCGCTACTTGGAGGCAAAATTGCCCCTGGGCCTTCCATCAGGCGTATGGGGCCCGGGGCCTGAGGTTCGGGGGCTCTGGGGGTCTATAACCCAGATCTGACTCCCCGAGCTTTAATTGGTAACAATATAACCTCGCCATTTTACGCACAGTTTCAATCAGAAGAAGTCTCGGAACCTCCAGATAATGCAGCGTTGCAGGAGTGCATACGAAAGCTAGCAGCAGGGAGGCCGATGTTCCATAGCCGTTCAGGCCAAAGCTTTGCAACAGTTTTCCCTCCCAGCCCAAGCCCTGGTGGGGATCCATCACTGGCACCTCATGCTCGATAATCCCTTCGAAAAAGGGCGGCTGTGCAGTCCAGAAGTGCTTCTGTGCAGTTCCCTCCACTTCGCTTGCTAACGATTTCTAGTATTGTAACTTCGGGGAATTTGCTGCTTGCGGTCATGAGAGTTTATATACGACATAGCTCAAAGCGGGTGTGCACGGAAATACATCTTCCGCATGAAACTCTGCATGCAGCAGCATCTGACTTCACGAACCCACTACGAAACTCCAAAGCTGAAGTCCTAAATCCTGAACCCTAAACCTTAAGTTCTAGACCCTACGCCCTACTTAGTCTGGATAAGGATTAAGTGCTTGGGGCTGAAGGGCCAGAGTCGGAGTGAGTAGTATACTAGGTTCCTGAGTGACCCCTTACTTAATACGGCTACACCTTTTCCTAAATATTCTGTTTTAATAAGGGGAACCCAGACTAAAAAGGGCAAAAGGGTGCTACTAAGGGACCTGGTATAGCAGGTGGGCATGGAGCTGGCAAGTCGTAGCACGGCTAGGTTTGTGGTTTAGGGAGGTAGGAGGTTTAGGGTTTAGGGTTTAGGCGGGTCTAGGGTTTGGGGTTTAGGGATAACAGAAGTACTTCCGAGAAACTGAGCAAGCGGAGACATGAGTCGAAGGTAGTGTTTTGGTAGACGGGGGGCGGATCTAGGCTTTCTTTCAAGTTCTCGGGCCGAATGACACTCAATAGCCCGAAACCCGATCCGAGACCCTAAACCCCAAACTCTAAACCCTAAGTTCTCGAATTGATCTGGCAGATGGGCTACAGAGACCGTCCAAAAACCTGAAGTCCTAAATCCTAGACTCTGGATTAACAAACCCTGAACTTCTTGGGGATCACAATTTCAAGACCTTAACGAAACAGAACGTGTCAAAATACGGGCCTACGATTTTGGGATGCGGCGTACATGCTGCGTCGTGGGAAAAGGGGTTTGTGAATGAGAATGTACTTTTCTGTTGTGAATCAGGGTCTACGTTGCGGTTCTATTTCTTTGTCTTCATCGGGGTCCTAGAACCCAGATGACCCCTGTCCTAAACATTCAGGCCTGTATATTAACCTTTCGAAATCTTCGCCAAAGCCTTCAAACCGCATAGAAGCCTCTATATAGAAACCTATAAAACTTCCGCCGAAGCTCCAAAGACCTCAATCCTAAACCCAGCCCCTTAACTTTGAGATACATCGGGCCCCTCGGTTTGAACAAATGCAGGCCACGGCACGTGGTACATGGTGTTCTGGGTGTGGACTGGTGCAAAGAAGATTAAGACCCAGCGGACTTTTAAAGGGTTTGGTGAGGGTTTTCTTTAAGCGTTTGCGTGGTTTCGGGTTTAGGTGTTCATTTAAGGTTTAGGGTTTGGGCTCGCGGTTTCGAGGGCTTGGGAAGGAAGCTTACTGCACGAGTGTCGACCTCCGATTCACAACCTCCCCTCTCTTTAGTAAGGAATATAATCGGGATCCGCCCTTAAAGAAAAAGCCAGTATCTTAACCAGGGGTACGGATTGATCTGGAACCCTATCTGTGGCTTTTCTTTTTTCGGTATAGTCGCATAATTAAGGGATCTCGGATGTATGTTTACTCTACTCCGCAGATACGGCAGGCACCAAATGTCCTACAGAGATCCCATAAAGAAGCCCAACAGGGCAACAAACTTCAAAACGAACCCAAGAGCTGTAATGTAGGGTCCCTATAAATTAGAATAGGGTTTTGGGAGATATTATACCATAGTTATAATAAGCACCAAAACAGTATAGGTCATTATTAAGGCCCCTATATTAGGTTTCGTTAAATTGCTGTGTGCATCTGGGCTAATGTAGGGGCCCTTAAAATTACCAATGCTATTTTGGGGGTTCCTTATGATACTTATAGTATAATGAATGGGCCCCAAAAGCCTATTCTAATTATTAAGAGGAAGCCGAGCATATGCACTACTCCCACGTCTCGGCCTGCTCGCTCTTCTGAACCTTTCCCGGCTCCTCATCTTGAGATGATTCCTTCACTGCCCAGACCTGACCAGTTGCATGTAAGGCCCCTATATCACCTGGCCTCGCAGTTTGTAGGTGTTGTTCTTGATGAACATGGTCAGCTTGTTGAGTCTGTGACCGTACGGGGCCAGCGGCACAGGGGAGGAGTCCTTAACACCTTTTCCGCTCCTGCTTGACGAATCGCTAGGATGTCTTCCAGTTGCTCAGTGGGTCCTCGTCCAGGACCTCGCTTTGTCAAAGCTGCAAGCAGCTGCTGTACAGACCCGAGATACTTTACATGCTTTTCACGATCCCTACTGAGGTAGGGGGGTTGATCAATCAGCGGGCTCCATGAACTACAAAACCAAGAATCTTGGCTGCTCGACTCAATTCTTCAGGTTTCTTCAGAGCTTAGCATCCTACAGGCGTCTTTAGCCCTGGTACACTAGCAGGTCTTACTGGCTACGGTTCAAAGGCTGACCCTTTGCTTCACCAATCCTCGTCCTAATTCCTGCACTGTGTGACAGGAGCCCGAAACTCGAAACACCCTGAACCCTTATGGGGCTTTCGGCATATTACAGTGTGACAGGGGGACTATGTGGGGATACTGTTTGAAATCGTTCGAACCTCCCTATCATAGTACAACATCTGGACTATACAAAGAACATGGCTCCTAATCTTTCAGACTTCAATATGAAGTGGAGTTATCCCTACCAGTACCCCACCCCACTACGTAATGGAAACCTACATATAGCCTTGCTAATGTTCAAGGAGCCCTACTTACATGCACCAAAACCCGTAAGGTAAACCCTGAAACCCCAAGCACAAAAGTACCTGATAATGCCTTTCGAGGACGCCTGCAGGAACTACCCAGCTATGACATGCGGGTTAGACCTCATGCAACAAGCTATAAGCGAAACCACACAACAACCCCAACATAACGCACAGCATCACAGCAACCTGAATTCCGACAACCCCCAAACGAAAACTCTGAGGGCGCAGATCGCAATTCCCGAGAACCGAAACGCGACCTATGGAAGTACACACCATCTGTAGGGATGAAAGAACGGCACATAAACACGAACTCTTGAAGCCGACGCCTTCTTGGGATCTGACCTTCACGGGTTAATGCAACGGTTCTGCTTAAGGGGCCCCAAACCCTAAACCCAAATCCCACCCGAAACCCCTAAACCCCTAAACCCTAAACCTCTAAGACTCTCCACCCTAAACCCTAAACCCCTAAAACCTCAAACCCTAAACCCCTGAATCCCTAAACCCCTGAACCCGTAAACCCTGAACCCAAACCCTAAGCTCCCAAGTCTCGCCTGAGCTTGTCCCGGTGAGCAGGGCACGGCATAGACCTCGTCGCGTAAGAGAGAGAGAGTTGGAGATTCCCAGTCTAAGTTCCTGCGTAGACCCTTTATAATATAGTAGAAGCCAGAAAGTTGGAACATCATTCTCCTCATGCCCTTAAGGTAAATTATAAGGGATCCTAGCACGAATCCTCCTAAAGCCATGTTCCAACTTTCTGGCTTCTACTATAAGNATAGTAGAAGCCAGAAAGTTGGAACATCATTCTCCTCATGCCCTTAAGGTAAATTATAAGGGATCCTAGCACGAATCCTCCTAAAGCCATGTTCCAACTTTCTGGCTTCTACTATAAGGGTACCCTTCTTCCTAATATTCAGTTTGAATAAGGGGGCCCGAAAATAGAAAGGGCAAAAGGGCACTACTCAGGAACCTAGGAGTGCTCAAGCCTTTGAGGGGCTCTATAGTGAACCCCAGAAAGTTGGAACATAGTTTTAGGAGGATTCATGCTGGGATTCCCTTTGCTTTACTTTAAGGGCATGAGGCTAATGATGTTCCAACTTTCTAGCTTCTACTGTATNTATAGTGAACCCCAGAAAGTTGGAACATAGTTTTAGGAGGATTCATGCTGGGATTCCCTTTGCTTTACTTTAAGGGCATGAGGCTAATGATGTTCCAACTTTCTAGCTTCTACTGTATAAGGGTTATTGTAAGGGCTACTAGAAGGGCTCTATAGGGTTTGGGCCTAGGGGCCTTGAAAATATGGGTGTCTTGATGATTTGAATAGGGTTTGGGGATATAGGTGTGGTTTTCTTATAGTAAGCAAGCCCATTGAGGAAGATTCCCTCAAATACCTGCAGTCTCCTGCTATGAGACAGAGAGTCTTCGCTGACTACTTGGAGGCTCATGGGACTTAGTAAGTAAGGTTATAAGTAGCTTATAATTAGGATAACCCCACTTAGGGGACTTATAACCCCAATTATAATCTACTAAGTCCCATGATCCTCTAAGTAAGGCGTATGGGATCTTTGGGCTGTCTTTTGCAAACCATGCATCGGCCTGGATCGGCAGTCGGGAACATAGGTGCCTTCGCAGTTCAGGCATTGCCATCTCGTTCAGCTGGGGCGAGTCCAGCATCTCCAACTGTTGCGAACTAGTAGACCCGACAATCCTGTTCCTGTTCCTCGCCGCCAAAGTCTGTTCAGATGTGACGCTGCAGCATCTAATTACAAGTGAAACATGTCGACAAGCCATCAAATCCACACCTCACACCTCAACAGTTGGTAAACCCTGACAAAAAGACAAAAATGAGGGCACCTTTGCTCCTACTACCCCGTCTTCCAAAGAGACCCCAAAATAAACAGGTAAGGGTACCACTGGTCGACCTAGCCTGCAGCCACAAGCTGCAAATCCCACACGACAGCTTCGGCGAACAGGCGACCCTACTGTGGAACCTCATTCTGCACCCCCCCCNCCCCAAATCCTGCCACGTTACCCACCCTGCCATAGCTGTCGAGGTGGGCGTGGCGGCGGGAACCGCGCGGTGAGTGGTGAACCTGTCGGCCCACAGACTCCAAAACCCCCATAGCTGGGGACTGTACATAAAAACATGTATACACACATATACACATGTGTATACATTTACATTAGATCACAAAAAGGAGCCGTAATGGGATTCTTAAGATACCTTATATGATATCAAGGGTCCTTAATATGATTTAAAGTATATTCCTCAATTGAGGGTTTAGGAGACTCTCGGGACAAGCTTCTGCTGCCCCGAGGCTTTTTGCCTTACTGATTTCAAGGTTTTCGGGTTTTCGGGTTTACGGTTTAAGGCTTGGAGCTTTAGAGCAGCCCGCAATCGTACCAAAAACAGGGGCTTTCATGATAACAAATCAGAACAGGATTGTGTGTCCTCTTATGCGATAAACCGTGCTACAGGCAAAAAGAGTTGTTGCAGCCCCGATCCCTCACATCCCAAAGCCAAACACTCAAATACGAAGCATTGTTTCCGGAAGGCTATTGGGAACCTAGCTCGTGGCAGTTTAGGGGGCTTGGAACGCGATACCGTGATAATGGCAACTACAAGTAACAAGCTTGCTAGTGGTGGACAAACCACTTGTAAATCAACAAAGACCGATGAAACAAAACACTGCGCAAGAACTCACGAGCCCTGAATGCATAAACGGAGAGAGCCAAAACTCCATAGTAGGGCCCCTTGAATAAGGTACGGATATCCTTGTAAAATGCTCATGCTGATGTCCTTGTGGGGGGCGGGCCCTATACCGAACCCTTGAGATCGAATTCTTGTAGAACAGAGCAGCGTAGCCACTCTGGGCCTGGGCGACAGAAGCGCCTCAGTAATCGCCTGGCTGAATGAGCTTTGAGTAGGAATTCGGAATCCAGGTGCCCCTGAAAAAAGAAACCCGGGTCCTTAGTCGGGTTCGGTCTCATCTTGTGAGAAAAGGGTTCAGCACTTTTGGAGCATTTCACGCGGCTTAGCGCATAAAGGGCTGTGGTTGAGGGCTTGGGCTTTTAGGGTTTTAGGGGATGCGTATGGGCCAGGTTCATGTTAAAGTCCACACTGGCGAAGTTGGTAACTGACACTCACGCCACAGGGATGTAGGAATTGGCCCTGAGAGTGAACAACGGGCTCCTCAATGAGTTCCATGGCCCCGAAAAGGAACAAAGCTGCTTTTAAAGTGTTTTCTCTTTTTGAGCCACCATCTTTTCCTTTAAAGTTCAGGATTCAGGGAGGCTTCAGGGTCCAAGAAAAGCAACGTGTGCACTTGACAAACGTAAAGGTTGCCGTCTCAGCTGGTCCGAGAAACTAGTAGTCTGAACCTCTCGAAGAGACAATACAGACAGGGGGTTGAATAGATACTTGTAGTAATAGACACAGTAATAGTGTCACCTTTTTGCCCCTGGTCTTTTTTAAAATCATAGACCCTAGGTCTGTGTTCTTAAGCAGCCACTGCGACTACTTCGTGCATGCGCCGGGTGCCTGAGGTACGCCAGGGGTTCGAGACACCATTGAGACGGGCGTAAAGCGGGGCGAAACGCCTTGGTTGAGCTACGCAGCTCGATCTAAGGTGTAATGTAGTGCTTGAGCTATGTATCAGGTTCTTACGGAAGCAGATGCATTCTTGGTGTTGAATGCTTCGATATGAACTCAACCCTTTCATGTAATGAAGGACCGTGGTCCAATTATCAGCCAAAGTGCAGACTCTACTCGATAACATACGGATATCTGATATGGTATAACGGCCTACTTCCTCAGTTAGAATCATGTGCGCCGTCCGCAAAACCCTGAAACCCACCACTCCCGGAAGGGGTTTGGGTCTGGGTTTATGCTTGACAATTTCTTGGGTTCATGCTATAGGGGATTTGTCGGCTGTTGCAACGTGCTCGGAACACCTCAAATTTAGAATCTCCACGTAAGCCCAAGCCCCGAATTCTGCAGCCTGCTCAATGCTTCGTTGAAGGTCAAGGTGTTACTTAGAGGATCATGGGACTTAGTAACTTGATTATAATTGGGGTTATAAGTCCCCTAAGTGGGGTTAGCCTAACTATAACCTACTTATAACCTTACTTACTAAGTCCCATGAGCCTCCAAGTACGGTCTGTGGAGGTCTTTGCTTTCTTGCGGAAGCGGCTTCTGTTGCAGGGTTCTCAATTGCGTCTGCGTCCCTTCTGAGGGGAGTGTGACAAGGGCTGTAGGGAATACCACAGTAATACAGGAAGCACAATAGCTAAGTTTGCCAACTTAAAACCCTTCGGGATTATGTAACCGAATACTTACGGCCGGAGGACCTGGACGACTAAAAAGAGGACTAGCGATGACTTCGGATGTCGTTATTCGGTTGATTTGTCACTGTATGGAATGATAGGAGTCTTGATATGACTTATCCTTGAATCTTCTTGCAGGGCTGGGACATTCCTCCGCTCCCCAAAATGAAAAACAGCCTTTGTTGAAAATACTCGCCACAGCACATAGACCAGAGACTCCAATATCCCTTCATTAAGGAACATACCTTAAACTATAGTAGGAGCCCCAATATGATTTGAGGAATATTCCTCAACTAAGGGATATTGGAGTCTCTGGGTTCGAACTCCCTACAAAAAATGGGGACCCTAATATCGTACCCTAATTAGTAGGATCCTTATTATAAGGACCCCAAAATAAGGACCAGCCCTTTTCGCACAAGCAAGGCTAGGGAAGGGGTGAGGTAGGGTAGGGCAGGGTTAGGGTAGTTGGTAGGAGAATAAACAGCGAAGGTCGGGAATGGGGAGGGCAGGGCTCTGGGCACTTGTATGTAGCTCTCCCCTTCATTCGGATTACCCCTGGTGCCGAAGCCTAAACTCCGAACCCTCAACCCTAGAGACCCCTTATAGATCCCTTAAAGGAACCCCTAAGGATCCCTTTAATGAACCCCTAACCCTGAACCCTGGTAGCCCTAGTCCACCGAAAATTCGCTGAGATTTTTTGGCCCTGCTAACATTGCGGATTGCAGCAACTCCTTAGATTTTTTTTGCTTTGCGAACTCAGACGGTAAGCCATCTCGAGTGACACGAGCAGATACAGCTAAGTGCATCCGGCTGCTATGCAGCTACCAGTTGGTACTCAAGGGAACAACTGTACAACACAAGCGAACTGAAAAAGTGCATGAGCACAGATGTGCAATGCAACTAGCAGAGAGCTGTACAAAATGCGTACAATACATCCACATGTTACGGGACGGCAGGTGGCATATACAGGAAAAGTGTGGGATCTACAAGGCGGTCACCCTCGCGTGTGAAACGCAGCATATACAGTAACATCAGTAGTAAGCCACAGCGACAGCTACACGGAATGCGCATCGGACTCACTGCATGTAAGAGCATATGTGCGAAAAGCGGCACAAGCAGTATTCAGCAGCGCATAAAGATGCGAGGATTTCATGTAGGCCAGAGCGGTGCGCATCACCCATCTCAAAAGCCAGAGGCAAAAATAACCCAGAAGACACAGCAGAATCCAGAATCAAGTTCCCTGATCCCATGTATGTGGGCATCCATCATAATCCACCGTCGCATCCGAGTCAGATGCACTATCTTGCTCAAGCACAGTAGTTGCAGGCGAGTGCACTTCAGCAGCGGCCACAGGGGCCCCGGGAGGGACCACAGGCTCCACAGACATGGAAGCCATGTCACGAGCCACAACATGGGTGGTACTCTCAGCAGCAGGTGCAGACAGTGAAAACAGCGCCGGATGGATAGAAGTGATGGGCCTCGGGTCAGCAGTCATGTAATCCGCAATGTAAAGATAAATAGCCTCGTAGAAATCCCCCCTGAATGGCGGCTCAAGCATGTACCGAAAGAAAGCGAGTGTCCCGCCCATGGTGGTGTCCTCCAACTCCCCCAATATTTGAGCACGTATCACTGCAGCAGTCGCCGCATCAGAGGGAAATTGAAGGAAGTAGTACCGCATTCCTGTATCCAAGAGAAACTGCCTCGGTCTGGGGACCATGCGGAGCACAATATATAAGGCCAAGGATTCATCGTCCAAGGCCTGAGAAGCAGGCCTGTCTAGCAGCGCAAGGTGCATCATACCGCGTGTCCAGACACCAGAGCCATTGGTAGATGAGGACATTCAGCGTGTAACCATGACACAGCAGCGAAAGAGAATCAGCAAAGCGTGGAAATGCAAAGTTGAAGTAAGCATCGAACTCAGCGAAAAAAGTCGAGCATAGCAGATGACACATATAAAGGAGCCCGAAAGTACTGCAATCCGCAGACACTTGGACCTGAGGCATCGGCCAGCAAAAGATGTGCACTCAGGACACAACCCGAGTCAAGAACACAAGATAGACACGTTTGCCAAAGTGATCATCGCTGCACAGCGGAACTGCAACTTTGCCGTCATCTGTGATGTGCGCCCCTGCAAGTACCCCAGCCCCCTCACTCATCGAATCAAAGAGCACCGCCCGGTAGTGGCCTGCCAACGGCGTCGAACCAATATGTATGATCGCAGCTGCCACTCTGTAGGGGACACGTATGACTTCCGCAGAGCTGAAGCAAGGCACTTGCACCACGCCTGAACCCATGGAAATATCAGCTGCGTCCTTAGTACAAAATACACCGTGTCCGACAAAGCGGCTGAGCTGTACCACAAGCATGGGGCGCGCGCTGGTAATGGCATAGAGATGCATTTGCTCATGCCACGCTTCAAAACAGTCCTGGAGGGACTCATGAGGTGTGCCGCGTGTGTGGCGGATTTGCAGCAGGATGGGTCCGTCGCCTCCCCGTTCACCCGGAATACCTGCGCCCGCAGCGCGTTGTACCGTCCATTGGCAACAGTCAGGCAGACCCCGCACGCATGAGCACATGTGTGTGAAAAGCTCCGAGACATCATGCTGCTGTAACGGCCTGGGCCATCCATTGGCAAACGTTTGCCACTCCTGCAATTTGCGTAAGGTGATCAGCTGCCCTTTGCGAGTTTGCCGAAGCTTAAGGAAAAGTGCCTGCAGTGGCAAGGCCGTCCTCCCACCATGTAGCTGNTTGGCAAACGTTTGCCACTCCTGCAATTTGCGTAAGGTGATCAGCTGCCCTTTGCGAGTTTGCCGAAGCTTAAGGAAAAGTGCCTGCAGTGGCAAGGCCGTCCTCCCACCATGTAGCTGAACTGTCCAGGCAAGCGCAAGAGCGAGGGAGTTAGCATAACACTGATTCACATCATTCCTGAGCTTCAGGCTCAAGACAAAGCTTTGAGCATCCCCATCACCCGGAGCTCGGCCGGACTCCGCTTGGCACGTGCCGGCCTGAGACGCCCGTTGAGCAGGTGCCACACACTGAGCCGCGACCACCTGTGCAGAATCTGAAAGAGTCGGCTGTCCCNGCCGGACTTCGCTTGGCACGTGCCGGCCTGAGACGCCCGTTGAGCAGGTGCCACACATTGAGCCGCGACCACCTGTGCAGAATCTGAAAGAGTCGGCTGTCCCTGAGCGTGACATCGATGAGGAAGGGGACCATGGCATTGGTGGTCTCCTGTTCGAGGCGCTGGGTGCAACTGAAACGAGTCAGCATCTCCGGCGAGTTCTGCAGCAGGTTGGCTGCCTCCTGCAAGCGACAGCTCCTTGGTTGACAAGGGGTTGCGAGTAGTGTCCGGGGCCAGCTTGCCGTTGTCCTTGTCCCAGATCATGTACCGCCAGTCCTGCTTGTCCGTGAGCATATCCTGCTTCACTAGTGCCTCGAGGACCTCCTTCGTCTTCAGGGCATGNTCCGGGGCCAGCTTGCCGTTGTCCTTGTCCCAGATCATGTACCGCCAGTCCTGCTTGTCCGTGAGCATATCCTGCTTCACTAGTGCCTCGAGGACCTCCTTCGTCTTCAGGGCATGGCAAAGTCGATTGTTCATCTCCTGGAGGAGACACCTGAACATCATGACACCCAACGAACAAGTGAGCAGTTCCGGATTTTCGGCTTGTTGTTTCCGCCAGAGTTCCGCCACACTGAACATGGTTGGGATGATCGTGCCGGGGGCCGGGGCGGTCGCCAGAACTAGGAAGTATCCCGTGTCGCATTCGAGACGGTGAAGCTGATCCGCCTGGTTGAGCACAATGCGGCCCAGCGCGAGCACCAGCTCCCGCTCGGAAGAAGCTGTGGAGTCCTCCTCCCGGCTTTCCTGGTGGCGTCCCCCTCGTCCCGCTCTGCCCCGTCCCTTCCCTTTGGGTTGCTGTGTCTTCGCCTGCCGCTGTCTTTTGCGACTGTGGGCGTCCACATCCATTCGCTGAGCTGCCGGCTGCTTGGCCACTTCGCCCGTCACCTGAGGGGTGAGGAGGTGCCCGAAGAGCATCTGGACCTGTGCATCGCCCGCCGGCGTGCCCGTCATTGCCTGTAGCCGCAGCAGTGCGATTCAGCAATTCAAGAAGACAAGCCTGAGCAAACACCGTGCAACACTTGGGGTGCTTGCGAGGCTCGGTTACCACAGCAGCGCACANGTGCCCGTCATTGCCTGTAGCCGCAGCAGTGCGATTCAGCAATTCAAGAAGACAAGCCTGAGCAAACACCGTGCAACACTTGGGGTGCTTGCGAGGCTCGGTTACCACAGCAGCGCACAGCTGACAAGGGGAGATGGCTGACTTGGACCACAGCTTGGCCATATGAATGATGTCAGGCTCATGCTGCACCCAAACGTCCTTGTGTATCGTACGCAAGTGTTTGCGCAGTCCATTTGTAGCAGCAATCCACTGACCACACAGACAACATGTTTGCACAAGAATTTTGCGACCGCCTGGCACTTGCACGATTTTCTCCAAGGTTCCAGCGCCACAAACGGCTGGCCACTCAGCAACCGGGAGATCCCGATTTGGTGCATCAGTGTGCTGCGCCGCCTGCCAGACCGGGTTCAGCAGAGGCGGGTTCGCCTGGGGCAGGGCTAGATCTAAGGACACAGGATCGGCGCGGCGCGTGGTAGGCACCTCACCCACATCTACTCCATCGGGGTCAGCACTCACTTGACGATCACCTATGGTTGCGGAGACATCCCGCCGAGCTGGAAGTATGGCAGAGGCAGCGACAGCCTCGGCCGGCTGGCATTCAGCAGCAGCAATGTCCGGAACGATTCCAGCCGTGTGGCCTGCAGCAGTGGTCGAGTCAGCAATGGTGGTGACCTGTCGTCTGAGGCCTGCACATCTGTTTTGGTTGACATGTCGCTTGAGATGCGTTCATCTAGCAAACGTCTCACCACAGAACCTGCATTGCGGTAGACCTCCAGAGGAAAAGTAAGAAGCATTGGGCAGCCGCTGAGTAGGCGCGGTGTGTTTATGCATCTTGCCTTCATGTGACTTGACCATATGCAATGTGGCGAAAACCTGCCCGCAGAACTGGCATNCAGAGGAAAAGTAAGAAGCATTGGGCAGCCGCTGAGTAGGCGCGGTGTGTTTATGCATCTTGCCTTCATGTGACTTGACCATATGCAATGTGGCGAAAACCTGCCCGCAGAACTGGCATTCAAACACAGGTGCAGCTGCAGGAACCTCCACCACCCTAGTCCCTGGTGGTGCGGGCGCCTCACTCAGCGCCAGCATGTCACAACGAAGTGAGTGAAGCCGATGCACAACATTCTCGGCAGCATAGCACGGGAAATCCGTGGGATACGTTAGTCTTTCAAGCGTGGAGCCCACAGCCTTCAGCAGCTTCTGAAGCGGGGTATCCTGTGAGATGCGCACTAGGAAGTCCAAGTCGGCCTCCTGTGTAAGATGCCGCGGCGACTGCATGATGGCCCTGAGGTGTCTGACCATCATCACATGGAGTGAGCGAAACCTGGCCTGTGTGAGGCCCACAACATGCGTGGCGTACATCATGGACGTGGCGATGGCCACTCTCCACAACTTGAGGCGCTGTGGTCTCGTGAGCCCGCCGCGACCCTGAANCAGAGGAAAAGTAAGAAGCATTGGGCAGCCGCTGAGTAGGCGCGGTGTGTTTATGCATCTTGCCTTCATGTGACTTGACCATATGCAATGTGGCGAAAACCTGCCCGCAGAACTGGCATGCAAACACAGGTGCAGCTGCAGGAACCTCCACCGCCCTAGTCCCGCGTGGTGCGGGCGCCTCACTCAGCGCCAGCATGTCACAACGAAGTGAGTGAAGCCGATGCACAACATTCTCAGCAGCATAGCACGGGAAATCCGTAGGATACGCTAGTCTTTCAAGCATGGAGCCCACAGCCTTCAGCAGCATCTGAAGCGGGGTATCCTGTGAGATGCGCACTAGGAAGTCCAAGTCGGCCTCCTGTGTAAGGTGCCGCGGCGACTGCATGATGGCCCTGAGGTGTCTGACCATCATCACATGGAGTGAGCGAAAGCTGGCCTGTGTGAGGCCCACAACATGCGTGGCGTACATCATGGACGTGGCGATGGCCACTCTCCACAACCTGAGGCGCTGTGGTCTCGTGAGCCCGCCGCGACCCTGAAGGATGCGCGAGAGCCTGTGCTTGTGGACGGCCGCCAATCTCAGGCGATGTTTCATGGTCTCCTCCTCATACATACCGTAAGTGAGAACGATACCCAGATACACATGCGTAGACTTGATAGGAATGTCACACCTGCGGTGCATGTCATATCGGAACACATGTTTGGCCTCAATACCCTCTGGCGCTGGCAGGCGGTGCTTGGTTAGCCAGGTGTCAGCCTCAGTCCCCACTAACTTGAGCAGCAGAGCAGATTTCTTGCTGTTGATGCAGAGATCAAGTGAGCTGAAGACTTCATAGATGATAATCACATCAGAGCACATAGTTTTGCAGGCCTTCATGGTTTCTAGCACCCACTGAAACAAGAAATCGTCGGCGAAGCATGTGGCATGTGCCTCCGACCAAGCCGCGGACAAGCGTTCATCCAGCCTATGATGCACGTAGCATGTCATGATCACCCAGATCGTCGGAGCAATGACGCAACCTTGCTTGACCCCCTTAGTGATGCTAATGCGCCTGGTATACCCACCATCACGCTGGCCAATGGCATACTCACTGTGATACCAGGACAGCAGAAGTACTGCAAGGTCATGCGGGACTTCAGCCCACATCAGGGCCTCCCAAAGCACCGAATGACCCACCGAGTCAAATGCACGACTGAGATCCAATGAGAGGGTGGCTCCCCCTGCACAGCGTCTCGGGAGNGACCCACCGAGTCAAATGCACGACTGAGATCCAATGAGAGGGTGGCTCCCCCTGCACAGCGTCTCGGGAGAACGCCGGCCTTGCGGGCGTGCAGGCTTAAACGCTGACCTCCATGTGTAATGGATCGCACCTGGTCAATGTGGGCCAGAGCACGAGCAATGGCCGAATGAGTGTCACGGTTCCTCAAGTAGGCAAACTGAGGCATGTGCAAAGCAACCCGTTNGTGGGCCAGAGCACGAGCAATGGCCGAATGAGTGTCACGGTTCCTCAAGTAGGCAAACTGAGGCATGTGCAAAGCAACCCGTTCCGCATATGGCACAAGTTTGGACTTCAGGATTTTACAGAGCGCTTTGCCTCCTGCAGACTGCAAGGCCAGTGGTCTGAGATCGCCCGGGGTACGCAAGGTGCGCCCTGGCTTACTCATGAAGTGCAACCATGCTTCCGTGAGATACAGTGGTATATGTGAACAGGCCCCGGGATCCAGGCTTGCTGGATATATTGATGAAGGTGCGGTGCAACCTCAACGGCCGCCAATCTCCATGCCACACCATGTGCACGACCTGGCATGGAGGCTTTCCGCATCGGCAATTGAGTAATGGCTGCTTGAACCTCCTGAGGCGTGACCGTGATGCCCTCATGCAGGATCGAAGTGTGCACCTGTGAGCCATCATGATAGACATCATTCCAGTACTCATAAAGTTTGTCAATCTCGGCCTCGGCCGTCAGGATTTCACCACAAGGACCCTTCAGCTGAACTCGGCCACGCGNAGTGTGCACCTGTGAGCCATCATGATAGACATCATTCCAGTACTCATAAAGTTTGTCAATCTCGGCCTCGGCCGTCAGGATTTCACCACAAGGACCCTTCAGCTGAACTCGGCCACGCGGCTGCTTGGGCGCAAGCCGCTGCATAACGGCATAAAAAGTATGCGAGTCATGCCGGGCTAGTGCCTGCTCGGCATCTTCCAACTGCTGGACCCACCTTGCCTTACGCTGCTGCTGACTGTTGCGACGTAATGCCTTGCGAGCACAGTTAAACCGGACAACCCGCACCCAGAAGCGCCACAGACATCCCAAACGGTGCGCAGGAAAGCACAACCAAGCAACCCTGACCTGGCGAGCAGTCGCCAAGACGGTCTGGCGTTGCGCCCACACCTCCTGAAGACGCAGTGCCGTCGAAGGACTCTGCCATGCATACGGGAGGGTCTCAGCAGGTTTACCAGCAAAGACAGCCATCGACGCCTGTTGTACAATGTCGTCCAAGCGCTNCCACACCTCCTGAAGACGCAGTGCCGTCGAAGGACTCTGCCATGCATACGGGAGGGTCTCAGCAGGTTTACCAGCAAAGACAGCCATCGACGCCTGTTGTACAATGTCGTCCAAGCGCTCAGGTGACAATGGTGCAGTGGAGGCATCCAGGGCTTCCTGCACGCACTTACGATACTGAAGAACCTTGTGCGGATTGTGTTGTGCCTCGTGGGCCATACGATGCCGGTCCACAGTGGGTGCATCTTGTTTGCGGGGTGCAACCTGAGAGAATTCGGGGCAAGAGTCAAGGATAACCGCATACACCGGCAGATGGTGGTTGCCCTCACGCCATTGAAAGAATTCAAGCTGCGGCTGGGGAGAGGCTCTACGTCCAAGGGGGCCCGCCTGCGAAGTCCGCGTCATCACGAAGTCAGGCTGCGTCTGAACCTGAGGGCCAATGAAAGTAGCAGCACTTCTGTCACCACGCCCAAACGTGTTGAGTGCAACCAGGGAGTGTGCTTCCAGAAGCTGCGCAAATTGATCCTCATCAGAGGGCACGACGCTGGGTGAGAGTACCCCACGCCCTACAAGATGGCCGTTGTATCGCAGCGGTGTATTCAAGTCACCTGCCAAAAGAAGAAGATGACGCCGTGGCACAGCAGCCGCCACCTGATGCAGCAAGGCCCAAATTTTGGCTCGTCGATCGTAAACATCAGCCTGCTCCGATATGCGTGCATGTTGATAAACGCAAATCAAGGTAGTGGGCCTCCGCCTCAGCGGGTGCCCGCGAAGAGCCGGTATCATCACCATCAGCACTCTACCCACTCGGCGCTCAGCATACCGCACACATGCACTATCAGCAAACCGGGTNGGTGCCCGCGAAGAGCCGGTATCATCACCATCAGCACTCTACCCACTCGGCGCTCAGCATACCGCACACATGCACTATCAGCAAACCGGGTATTAAGAAGCACAGCTACTCCTTGACCCGCAACCGGACTCCTCCCTGATTGTATCCATAGCCAGTCCTTTGTGCGGAACTCAGTGCTTCCTCTCCACGTCTCTTGAAGGAACACTACATGCACAAACTGCCGCGTGGTCTCCAGATACAGCCAACGCTGAAACTCGTCAAAACCAGCATTACTAAACCCGCCCAGATTGAACGAGAGAACGCCTAACCCTTGTCGAGGCATGCGCGGCCCTCTAGAGCCAGCTGTGGCAGGCATCGGCGGCCAGCTTGGGAGCACAGGCATTTTTGGCTCACAGCCACGCAGCATTTGCAGATGCGCGCGCGATTCAAGCACATGTGGATCCCCTGGCACTCCGATGTCCTTGCATGTGACCCACCTATTCTTATACCAGGTGCCACCGTCCTTGGCGGCCCGCCTCCTAGCTCTCTGCAATGCACGCTTGCGCACCAGTTGTTGTCGCTGGGAAAGAGCGCGATTGTCATGTCCATCATCTCGCTTCGCTCCACGCCATAGTTGAACATGTTTGCCATATAGCGGAGCTTCAGTAGGGTCGATGACATCCCCTACGACCCTCGCATCTACCACCTCTCGCCCCTGCGCAAAGAAGCTAGCATACTGATCATCAGCAGAGCCTGGCTGACTGAAGAGTGCCTGCGGTCTCGCGGCCTCGCTGGCCGGATGATCACACCTCGCATTGGGCGCCGGCCCTGAAGCCTGCTGTAGAAAATCATGTGAGAAATCATCAATGCAAAGGTCTTCTTCATATTCACGGTCATACGCAAAAGCACTGTAATCGATGTCACACCAGTCTGCAGCCATGTGGTCTAAAAACACGCCGTAGTACGCTACAGTGTTCGAGGTGGCCCCGGGACTTGGGACCCAGGCTGGCCCTGTCGCGTCGTCCACTCGGTGGTTGTTAAAATTGCAAAAAGAGGTCCTAGCCACACAAGTGAAAAGTTCAGCAAAACTCCACCAGAAAATCAAGGAAAACATGCGTGCCGCAATGCTGTAGATGTTCAGATATCAAGATACCACTCGTCTGTTGCACTGCGCAAGAAAGCCTGAAAGATCTCTGGATAGTGTCGCGCTGTCCAGCCGTGTAGCAGCTGTGCCTCCCTGGCCGGAAGGATCTCAGTTGCACTGTGAAGCAAGTCAATTGTTGAAAGATCTCTCCACAGTAGCGCAGCAAGACAAAGAATGCACTGCTTGAGGTCAGAGGATGGCAGCAAAACGTCTGTCAGCAAATCCAGTGCCACTGCCCGTAAATGCACTCTAGGAGAAAGCGGCATACTGTAAAGCCCTTGCAGTTGCAGCGCTCCAAGCACTACAGCAAAGTGAAAAAACTCGCCGCTGCAAGAAAAAGGAAGCTGTGGACCAACACCGCGCGTCCAGCAGATCCTATGGCTTTAGTTACCCCTGCCGCCCCACTAGCTACGCAGAGCAACTGACAGCAGAAGCCCCTTCACCACCACCAGCAACACAAGTGTGGCGCCTGTCACTCCGACTCGCACCGAAGTGCTCCGTGCCGGGACGGTCACCCGCACAGGTGCGCTAGCAGAAAGTGGAACTGCAAGCTACGCCCACCGAAGAAAAACTACAAACAAGCTTGGGCCAAAAGATGCTTAACTCCTTAGATTGAACACCCTGGGGCCATGTGCACCTGTTGGATTGTTTTTGAATATGGGTAGTTCGCTACATTAGGATCTCTGTTTAAGTCCGCAGAATAGTACGGCACCCTCATAGAAAGGACCCCTAAAAGGGACACCAATTTAGAGAACTACCCATATACAGGTTTTGCTGTAAGGGCGCTTTACTGTAGTAATCTCTTGGAAGCTGCTCTTGGATCGAGCTCTGGGGTCTTGGACTCTTAAGTCAAACTTGTAGTTGTGCTGAAAAGTTTGTGGACATACCTTACGATACAAGTAGCAATGGACAATGCTTGCAATTAGGGTTTTGGGGTACATTAAGCTAGGAGTTACAACAAGGAACCCCGAATAATATGAGTAGTTGTTTAGGCCTCTATATCAACAGGCCCCGAGCCCCTCGAAACCCTAAACCCCACACCCCAAGCTGCTGTAAGGCCCTAGCAGCCGCTGTTTGTAGTGGCACTCCTACGGAAAACTAATTGCATCATAGAGTTAGGTTTGTGTTCAGGGCTTTGGGTTTAGGGTTTAGGGGACCCTAGAGTTAGGGTTCTGTTTAGGGCTTTGGGTTTAGGGTTTAGGGGTTAAGGGGTTAAGGGGTTTGGGTATCTTCTTCTTCTCGGCCGTTAGAGAATCCAGAAAGGATGCGGGCGAACAAAAACATGCTCCAGAGCGTATCTCTGTGATAGCTCGGTTAAATAAGACAGAAAATCTTCAAGGAACATTCCTTGTTCCTGAGAGTCCGCATAATCTGTTGCCTTTCCAAACAGAAAAGCGTCCTCTTCAAAAGGTCTAAGATCTGGGCGTCCCAGCCTGCGATCAGAGCGCAGACGCCGGAGCTCTGCGTCGTCTAATTTTGCCGCAACCGATTCCGCAATCAGAGGACATGAAGCTCTGGCGTGCGTCAAGCACGCCGGATTCTTACGGAGGTGTTCCATGGCCCTGGTCCGGGTGTGGAAGTTGCGGCAACATGTGGGACAGGATGTGGTCAAAAGGAGCCTGCGGACAACCGAGCGAAGCTGGTGCCGGTGAGCCAGNGTGTGGAAGTTGCGGCAACATGTGGGACAGGATGTGGTCAAAAGGAGCCTGCGGACAACCGAGCGAAGCTGGTGCCGGTGAGCCAGATGTCCTGCCAACCCTGTCCTATTCACGGCCTGGAAGCCGCAAATAGTACACTCTGCCGTCTGTGGCACCGCATCTGGGAAAAGGAACTCCAAACCGGAGCCGTCCTGACAGCATGCTATGCCCCACGCCTTTTTAAGCACATTGCCGAACTTATGGCCAGTGCGGCGAATCCAAGTGAGAACCTCATCAGGCAGAGGGTGTACACGCCAGTCCGAAGGCAGGGCCTCTGGACACAAGGACGAGAGCCAGCATATGCCCTCCATGGCAGCAGAGAGCCAGCATCGAGGAGACCCAAGGCCGGCCTCCAACAAAGCCAAGACAGGCTGGCAATCCCTCACGGCCAGCTGGTAAAGGAGGCGAGCCCTTTCGAAATGCAGAAGCTGCACCGGCGATGGAAGGCCGACAGCCTGACAAAGAGCACCTGCAGTGATGTGCGCGTCGTGTGCCGCATCGGGGCCGGTGAGAAGAAGTTTGTAAAGGCGGAGCACGCCACCCTGCCAGACCTTGGCTTCACCTTTCTGCAACAGGGGCCACGAGCCACTGTTGTGAAGCAAGCGACTCAGGACTAATGAGCGGAAGAGAATCACCCTGACCCGTAGAGGAACCCCTTTGTTCCCGAAGACGTGTCGCCTCAGAGGCTTTCCANTGCCTATCTCCAGCCAAAAGAGTTCTCTGAACCGCTTTTGCCTGCGAGCCCTGAGGACACAGCATCCACTCCGTCTTGCCCTTGCTAAGGCCCGGCTCCAGACCTCGGTCTCGGAAAGCCTGGAAAACAATGTGAGAGACCTCTCGGCTCTTCTTCTCCAAACTCTCCGCCTCAGCAGCTATCGCAACGACCAGGTCATCATGCCACAGGCATGAGACGAAGTCCTGNTCTCGGCTCTTCTTCTCCAAACTCTCCGCCTCAGCAGCTATCGCAACGACCAGGTCATCATGCCACAGGCATGAGACGAAGTCCTGGGTGACTCCATGGTGGGGCTGGAGCAGGGCGGCTAGAGGAAGATTCGCTGCAGCTCCGCAGGCCTTGACCGCTGCCTCAATTTGGTGCAGGGCTGGCTGCACAATCAGAGCGAATAACATATCAGCGAGTGGGTCTCCTGGCCGTCAGCCTCTCTTCTTCGCGACAACTCGCGACGATCCGCTGAATACAAACCAAGTGGAGTCGAGGATCCCCTGCAGCCGGGATACAAAGTCACCCCACAATTGATCTGAAGGTGCATGCGAAACCAACGTGCGCTGGACATGGCTCGCCTGCTCCTCATCGAAACCAAACTGACGGAGCCACCGGAAGAACCCTAGTTGGCTAGAGTCCCCCACTAAAAACTGGCGGAGAACCGAGTAGAAAGCACTCTTCAAGTCCAAGAACAAAAGCCCGTAGGACTGTCGGGTCTCCTCCATTCTAGCCTGAAAGGCGCGCAGAGACAGGGAAGGGATACCTGTCGAAAGATGTCCAGCGACCCCGGCATGGAGCGGCAGCTTGGCGTGGAGAAAGATGGGAACTAAGCTGGACCGGATCCACTTATGGTAACGCTTAGAAAGCATCTCAGCCAGAAGGATGCTCCTATGGTTCTCCGGCTTGCTCGGGTCGCCTTTTCCCTTGTAAAGGGGGAAGGCAAGTCCCCCCTTCCATCGGAGAGGCTCCGCACCCGTTACTCCCGCCTTGAGTGCAAGCGGGAAGGAGGCCGCTGTGAAGGCAGCAGGTGCCGCATGGTAGTGATCAGACCGGAGTGAGTCCGCTCCCGGAGCCTTGCCTCTGGCTAGCCCGTGGAACTGCCGTTCCCAGTCCATAAGAGATGGGAATGTCTGCTGAGGTACAGCTCTAGTGATGGCCTTCCTGTGCTTGGCCACAAGAGCCTCCGCACTGGTGACAACACCACCTTCGATGCCCCCAAAATGGGTCTCNGTCTCCCAGACATGGTGCGCATCTTCCGGGACGTGGCAGAGGTCGTCGCCCTTTCCCACACACGCCACATGCCGCAAGTTAGTCTTCTTCCCTGCTGCCGTGCGGAAAGGCTTGAGAGCACGGTAGAGCTTGGCCGTATCCTTACCCAAGCTGGCCTGCTCAAAATCGTCTGCCAGACCCTCCAGATAGTTGCGTTTGGCCTGTCGCAACAGGGTCCGGACGGCCTTGCAACTATCACGAAAAAGTTGGAGCAGGGTCGCAGCAGGAGAAGGGCCGGCCTGGCGCAAGGCCGCACGATGGTGCTGCTTGACGGCAACGGCGTCAAGGACCGCCGGAGTAACGAAGGGCTCCCTGGGTTGACGCCCACGCGGAGTGCAAAAGGGCACAATTGCGGAGCGGAGCTCGGCACAAAGGAGCCCTGCATGCGCATCCAGGCNGGTTGACGCCCACGCGGAGTGCAAAAGGGCACAATTGCGGAGCGGAGCTCGGCACAAAGGAGCCCTGCATGCGCATCCAGGCCAGTGTGCCAAGGTGTGGGTGGGAGGCCTCCAAGAGCACGACCCAGGCCGGTCTCGGAGACAGAAGAGAGAAGCCCTAGAGGTGGGGGGGATTGCCTGCAGCGCGGCAGGGACATGACCGCGACTGCGTCATGGTCCTCATGTTCCCGAGGCAGCGGGACCTCAAAATTCCAAGAGGCTGCCACAGCTGGGTGCATTGCAACAGGTACACCGACATAATCCAGACGTGCT
>BGNK01003352.1:0-38249 GCA_003297005.1 Symbiodinium sp. clade A Y106 | reverse complement strand
GCCAATGAAGTCCGGTCCGTCGGTATAAAGGGTCCCACCTTCATCTCTCCAGACATACGCCGCTGAAGGAAATTGAAAGGATGGAAAAGGTGGGGCCCCTGCTCTGACATGCTCCGGTAGCGCCCCAAACTGCAAACGCGGAGGAGCCTGAACCGTCACGATATCAAGACCGAGGGCTCTCATGTCGCATGGAAATGCGAACCAACCTTGTGGCGCATCACGCCTCGTTCGCATAAGCTGTGGAGCCGCAATGCCCGAGAGTGCTGGCAAAAGCAACCTCACATGCCTTGTTGGCGCAGACGCCGTTCTAACGGCGTCCGCGACGATGTCCTGCAGACTCCATGTCGGACCATAGGACCGCTGTCGTGGTCTCTTTTGGAATTCGAAAATCGTATAATGCCGACGTTGGGCTTCTGCCGGCAGCACGTCAATTAGACCTAACACGGGCAAGCGGCATACTGAAGCCTCCTCCGAGGCAGCTGGGAGGATCCACCGGGATCGGTGCCGCCACACAATATGCCACAGCATCCGGCAGTGTCGGTTCTGTGCATGGTTCCCGTGGACCCCAGGCATCTAAAACCCAGGAGGGGTCATAAAGAGCAGGGTGAGGTCTCTGGGGGCCGGTGGTAGATGCCGTGCTACGCCACACGTGCACAGGCTGCGACAGGGGGACGGAAACCTCGCTTGCAGCGGGTTCGGCCAGAGGCAGAGTGTCCTCACAGCGACCGGTGGAAGCCTGGGAAGAGGCTGCGAGGATGGACGTGGCCGTGCTACCAACAGGGTGCACAGGCTGCGACAGGGTCGGAAGGCTGACATCAAGCTGACTGAAGCAGTTAGCAAGGCCTCTTACCCAAAGATTATGATATACCGTCTCCGAGGCATCATCAAAAGCAACCTGGAGTGGAATCGGATGCCGGTAAACATGCAAGGAAGAGACGGCTGGCACTGTACACAAAGGCTGCACGAAAGTTCCCTTCGAGGGCACAGAAACAGCGAGCTCCCCATGACTGGGCGCAAAGAAGCCCCCTGCATCTGGCTCAACCTCATCCGCAACTCCCATGCGCAGAGAGGGAGCCTGGAAAGAGGGCTCCTCTGCCGGACAGTCACAGTGAGCCTCAACCGTCCCAGCCCACAAGGGAACGGAGCGCTCAGGTTGCTGCCTAGGAGAATTCTCCATAGGCTCATGGTTGTAACATTCCTCTTCTTCCTGGATTCTTGGATCGAGGTCCCAAGTGAGATCAACGTCCAGACCCTCGAAGATCACCTCATGCTGCCTGGAAAGTCCCAGAAGTTGGGCTCGGGCAAGACCAACATAGTCCAGCTCGGCCTGGACAGAGTGCGTCCATTGCACACTCTGCGGTGCGTCAGAAAGTGACGCCCTGCGCCCACGTGANATCCCGTTTCGCTTCGGACTGGAGGTTCTGCAGGGTCGTGAGGAGCGCTTGCGCCTTGGTATCGGCCTCTTCCCTCTGTCGTTGGGCCTTGACGGTGCGCTTGGCTTCCTCCTCCGCTGCATCCATCACCTTTTGCTCCTGTACGTCCATCTCCGCGTCCACATCGATGGGCTCCTCCTGTCCGTGCTCTCTGGTCTGGAGGTGTGGCGACCGAGCTCCGCCGTGGTAGCCTCCAACTGGGCTTTCCAAGCCTCCTCCGACTGATCGAAGGCTTGCAAAGCCTCTGTGCGGTCCCTCATCTGGGTCTCCAAGAGCTGCGCCANAGCTCCGCCGTGGTAGCCTCCAACTGGGCTTTCCAAGCCTCCTCCGACTGATCGAAGGCTTGCAAAGCCTCTGTGCGGTCCCTCATCTGGGTCTCCAAGAGCTGCGCCAGGTGACTCATGTAGCCACTCCATGCTGTCTCGAAGCTGGCTCGGTCTTGCCGCGCCTTGGCCAGGCCCTTCCTGGCTTCGACTTGCTTCGTGACCAGCTTGTGTAGCGCCTTGCCGTGGCTTTGTGCTCGTCTTCCTGATACTGCCCTAGCAGCTGTTGTAGCTCGCTGGGCGTGCCCTCTTGGCTTGCCACATGGGCGACCAAAGCTCTCAGCAACGTCTGCTCCGTGCTCGGGAGTGTAGCTGCCATGTTNCTTGCCACATGGGCGACCAAAGCTCTCAGCAACGTCTGCTCCGTGCTCGGGAGTGTAGCTGCCATGTTGGATGTCGACGAAGAGGGCATACTCGGTGTTGCTGGGGCCGGTGGTGGCGGTAGAGCCGCGGCTTTTGGCGCGACTGGCCCTTCGCGTTCCATCGTCTCCTTGGGCTTGCCTTTGGGCCCTTTCGCTTTTGCTTGCCCTTGGGGCCTTTGGCTCCTTCTGGACCGTGGCGAAGACGGGCGTCTGGCACGTGGCGAATGCTCCTGCCATCCCTGCCAGTCCGGCCATTCCCAGTCTTGGCTTCCTCCAGCCTGCTTTCCCCAAGGTCGTAGGTGGCGCCGCGTAGCTGGCCCGAGCCGTCCCGCACTGCGGACAAAACTGGGCTGTGCTCTTGGCCATCTGATGACAGTGCCCACACTGCCAAGACATGGCTGCTGCACGTATATCCACCACCTGTTGGGGAAGTGTCGAGCCAGAGTGGTGCTTCCTTAGCACTTGTATTGCCCTGGGGGTCCGGTGGTGAAAGGGCGAAACCAAGCCCTCCACTACGTTCCTTAACAAAGTCCTTGCTCTCGTCCGNGGAAGTGTCGAGCCAGAGTGGTGCTTCCTTAGCACTTGTATTGCCCTGGGGGTCCGGTGGTGAAAGGGCGAAACCAAGCCCTCCACTACGTTCCTTAACAAAGTCCTTGCTCTCGTCCGAATGCGCCTCAGCTTCCGATGAGCCGAGCTTTCCACCACTCTGCGCCGAAAACCAGCCGTTCAGCAGAAAGACCAGAAGGATCAAAATCTGTGCCACTCCACGGCACATGCACCCCTCGCAATGCGTACAGGGTGAAGGAACAGGCCAGCGACTAGGTCGGGCCCGTCCTGAAAAAGGAGACACTGNAAAGACCAGAAGGATCAAAATCTGTGCCACTCCACGGCACATGCACCCCTCGCAATGCGTACAGGGTGAAGGAACAGGCCAGCGACTAGGTCGGGCCCGTCCTGAAAAAGGAGACACTGCCGCAGCTTCCAGAGGAAGGCCAGAAAAGAGATACAGCCTCGACGTCGTACAGCTGCTCCCTGAAAGAATGCACCAGCCAATGGTGCCTGCAGTTGCGGGTCCTTCCCACGGACCACGCAGGGTCAAGAACCCCGGAGAGGGATCCCCCGAAGGAGAAAACTGCCTACTCCTGGGCCGAGACGCCTTTCGGGTGTTTAGGGCTTTGGTGTTTAGCGCTTGGGTGGAGAATTTAGGGCTTAGGGGGTTAGGGTTTGGTGAAGGGATTCAGGGCTTAGTGCATTGCAGTCCCTGCTCAAGCACAGGGGCTTAGGGTTTCTGGGCTTTTCAGGCTGGGGGAGGCTTGATTAGGATTTGCATTGATAGTTTAGGTCTTCAGGGATTAGGGTTGCAGGGTTTATTACTTTAGGGGTGTGGCATGTTTAGGGCTTAGGGCATTTTTGGTTTAGGGCTTCAGGCAGGCTTTCCGGTTCAGTGCCTTCTTGTACTGGAATCACGGCCAACAGTTAAACTACGAAAACCTTTGAATGACAGGATCCTTATGACTCATATTCCCTAGCGTTCCTTATTATAGTTGTGTCTTATATACCCCAAAAGTCAAGTCGAATTACTGAGGCCCCGAAATCCAGGGTTTAGAGTCTAGGGCATTCGAGAGTGCGCGTGACCGTTGCAGCAACATTTCAGAGCTCGTTCAGCTAATTCGAGAGCGCACGGGACCGTTGCTCGTCCAGCCAAGCATCGCGATACAGGGTCATGAACAATTTGTTAGACCATCTTCCTACAGCCCTGCATTTGCACAGTATGTATACTACACCACTGAAGCCGTTGTAACTGTTGAACGGCTATGGTAGTGTGGCCATCTGCAGGACCTCGCGCTGACTCTCAGGGAGAAGGCCTGGTCAATACAAGTAAACCCTAATTTGCTGAGCGCAGGGGTAACCTGAAGCAAATGGAAAAGGAGCGGTAAAAGAACACTTGAAGCCGCTTCCGAAATTATGACCACAGCATCCTACCGGGTTGGTCTACAGGGAGGTTCCTATTTGTGCGGATCACACATCTGGGGGGTCTAGAAGTTTGAGTCCGAAAGGGTTTAGGTAGGATTTAGGGTTTTAGGATCGGTACGTTTCATGCCTTGTGATGCACGAACCATTGATGAGGCTGGAACTTGAAGGCACTTCAGAGAGACTTTGTTCAAAAGGATTTTATCTCAGAGGAACTTCAGAATCTGAAGCCACGTTCTGAAGCCTTGCTGCCCTTGCGCGAGTGTCAGAGTCGAAGGCCCTGAAACCTTAAACAAGCAGAAAGAGTTCCTGGACCGCAATGCCCAAACTTCAACCACGAAAGACTCAGCGAATCGCAATAATGTAGGAACCTGATTAGGAAGCACTGGGCCTATAACCCCAAAACCCTAAAAAAGGCCCAAGGTTTCTTAATCAAGTTCCTACATTAGTATAGTACCCGTATAGATCCCTTATAGGAACCCTTATAGACCCCTTTAAAGGAACCCTTCGGCCCAAGGTTTCTTAATCAGGTTCCTACATTAACCCTAAAGCCCAGGGTTGAAGCGGCAGGAGCGCGAGGCAAAGTCGAACATGACCCTTGCCCGCGGCATGCAAAGCTTAGCGGGCCGTCGTTGCTGGGCCACATGGGGTATGGTTTCGATATTATGTATAGCCTCTGATAAGGGTCTTAACAGGATCCCTTACTTGAGGGTCCTTTTGGTTTGCATGCTGCTACTCAGGGTCTACATGTCCTTGGTGTCTTGAAGCACCACGTCTTACACTTACCCTTCCGGTTGGCAAACTTACTGTTTCGCGGCATGGGCATATTAGATGTGGTCCCTGTTGGTATATTGTTACATTCATCGCATTGGCGTTCAGAGTATCTTCTTGAGAAACATCTGCACTAAAATCTGAAAGCACCAAACTCTTTGCCAGTAAGTTCCAGAAAGCTGGGACATGGAACTAGGATGATTATCGAAGATATTGATGTTCCAACTTTCCGGCTTCTATTATTTCACGTCCCTTTAGACCCTTGAAAAAACCTATCAAGCCCTATGAGCCCTCTTAAGCCCTCAACCCTTAGCCTGTACACTGCTTTAAAATCTTCTTGGAGAGGGCCAGCATTAGGTTCTGACATGGTCCTGATCCTCACATCACGACTCGAGGCGGGCTACGGGGTTTTCGGGGTTGTATGTATTAGCAGAAGGGGCCTTGATAATAACTAGAATAAGGTTTTGGGTACATGCTAGCATAGTATTGTTTTGGAGCCCTGGCTGCAATACTGCTGGTCCTCTGCATGGTACAATTCTGGGCTGCTTGGCCAATTGGGCGTGTGGCATGATGGAGCTGAGGGAGTTTTTTTTACTTTTGAGACGGTAAAGATCTAGGGCGTGAGGGCTTTGGGGATTTTTGAAACCCTATAAACACTAAGACCCTATAAACCCTGAACCTGGCCAGTGGGCCTCCTTCGAACCCTAAACCAATCAAAGAAAAGAACCTGAGACCCCTGAGACCCTAAGACCCTAAACCCATAATAATAGGCATGTCCGAGAGTGAGTGCTGAAACCAATAATAATAAATTAGAGCCTTAACCCTTAAGCCTTTACCCTAAACCCCTAAACCTAGAACCTTAACCCTTAACCCCTAATCCCCTCAACCCTGAAAGCCGTGGGGCCCCTGAACTCGGCCAGGTCTGGCGATCCACAGCTCTGCAGGATCTCTTTTTCAAGCAGGAGCCGGGTTTGGGGGTTGAGGGGCTTAGGGGTTAAGGGTTAAGGTTCTAGGTTTAGGGGTTTAGGGTAAAGGCTTAAGGGTTAAGGCTCTAGGTTTAGGGGTTTAGGGTAAAGGCTTAAGGGTTAAGGCTCTAGGTTTAGGGGTTTAGGTTTAGGGGTCTAGGGTTTAGGAACTGCTGGCTGGTGGGCGGCTAAGCCCAGAAGAAGTCGCGGGGTTTGGCACGAGGGGTCTCGGTCTAGGTTCAAAAAGTGTTTGGGTTTTTGGGTCTGGGTTGAGAGTTCAAGGATAAAACCAAGAGTATCGAATTCGGATGCTTTTGCTTGTCGCAGCAATAAGTCAGGTCCATGGCCTTTGCTTTGGGGTTTAGGGTACGCTTGCTTGGCCAGGACATGGATGGTTGCTGTTTCCTCGACATCTTGCCACCGCACGAACACGACAAGTTCCTCACGACAGCACGCCGCGTACGGGAGCACAAGCCACCTGTCCGAAAGGCACCGAAAAGGCCGCTTTTCGCACACCACACAGGGATCCCCAATTCAATACATGAGCGTAGTGAATTACCAGCGCTTTCGTTCAGAATCGCCATTCCGCTTATAGTAGTTATACCCGTATAGTATAGCATATCTACCCCGAAACCCTATTAATTCTAGTTATTCACGCCTATATTACCACAACCCACTATCTGAAGCCAGAGCTCGCGTAGTCGGAGATGCAGAGCTAAGAGCGTCCAGGTGAAGAATGCGGCAAGGGCAAGGCTCTAAGCCTCCGTTCTCTTTCGTCGCAACTTTGTGCCCTAGCCCTAGACCCTACAAATTACTATACTCCCTAAACCCTAAACCCTACAAATTACTATAAACCCTAAACCCTAAACGGAATTTGGTCACAGGAGTGAGTGCTGTCAGTGGAGCTCTCATTTTGAAGCCCTGCTGGAACTGCTGATGGAGGCCCTCTGAAGGCCCACCAAAAAGTAAAGTAAAAAGCTAATGTGCATATAGCTCGAAATGAGCCTTTCGCTTAACCTCGAATGAGTGACAAAGTCAAAGCGGGAGTAATGCTTTTCGACTCCTCTTAAAACAGGGGGAGCTCCTTGATCTATTGACTTAAGTCATCAAGCAACTTGAGTTGTAGTCGAGGATACAAATTGCTGCCACCTGAGTAGCCTTTCAACTGTCTCTGCGACGTAACCCTGCATTGCGGGCTTGGTCCTTGCTAGGTAGGAGGGAAAAAAAACCCTACAAATTACTATACCCCCTAAACCCTAAAAAGCGTAAGCACCCCAGATCCTCAAACCCTGAAGCCCGACAGCCCGATGCCCTAGGCCCTGAAACCATAAACCTTCTGCCCAAGCCTGCAACCCTGAAGTTTAAAAAAAACTACAAAATTAAACCCTGAAGCTTTAAAAAATATTTAGAAAAATCCAACCCTGAAGCTTTAAAACAAAATCAAAAATTCCACCCTGAAGCTTAAAGCAAATTAAAAAATTCAACCCTGAAGCTGAACACAATTTAACAAATTCAACCCTGAAGCTTAAACAAATTTTTAAAAAATCAACCCTGAAGCTTTAAAAATTTAAAAAATTCAACCCTGAAGCTTAAAAAAATTAAACAAAATTCAACCCTGAAGCATAAAAAATAAAAACAAATCCAACCCTGAAGCTTAAAACAAATTTAAAAATTCAACCCTGACTGAAGCTTAAAAAACATTTAAAAAATTCAACCCTGAAGCTTAAAAAAAGTTTTAAAAATGCCACTCTGAAGCCTTAAAGTTTTAAAAATTCAACCCTGGAGCTTGAAACAATTTAAAAAATTCAACCCTGAAGCTTAAAACAATTTAAAAAAATCAACCCTGAAGCTTCAAAAATATTTTCACCCTGAAGCTAAAACTTTTTTTAACTTCAACCCTGAAGCTTAAAAACAAAATTAAAATATTCAACTTCAACCCTGAAGCTAAAAAATTTTACAAGTTCATCCCTGAAGCTTAAAACAAGTTTAAAAATTCAACCCTTAAGCTTAAATAAATTTTAAAAAAACCAACCCTGAAGTTTTTAAAAAAGTTTAAAAAATCCACCCTGAAGCTTAAAAATTAAATTCAACCTTGAAGCTTAAAACAATTTTAAAAAAACAGAACAAACTGAACACCTCGAACCAAGGTCAGGTGAGTCGATGCCCCTCACATTGCCTCGGGGTTATGCGAAGATCATTTTGGAGTACGCTGGGAACGAGGACGTATCTGCTTGCTGGTCCATGTTCATGTTCTTAGCCGAGTAGTTGTCCAGGTATGGTGAAGAGAGACACCGCCATACTCAACTGTAGTAATGAAGGGGCCTTGATAATTACCAATACTATTTTGGTGGTTCCTTATTATGATTTTAGTATAGTGGGCACCAAAACCCTAGTCTAATTATTCAGGCTCTTATACTAAATCCTTTCATCTCCCTTATAGTAGCCCTTATAGACCCCTTTAAAGGAAATCTAGTCTAATTTTTTGAGGCCCCTACATTATACATGGAGGACGACCGCTATGTGATGTCGATCTTGCTGGATGAATCAGCAGACGAGGCTCGCGCCGCAAACACGGCCGCTGCCTAGCCAAAGCTCCAGGTTCGATTTGCCAGAGGGGTTTAGATTTGTGGGCATTCCCTATTATGATTTTGGTGTAATAGAACCCAAGACCCTATTCTAATTATTAAGGCACCCAGATATAGTTTAGGGATACTCTCGGCATGGCATTGTATGTAATCGGCATGGGCGCATAAAGCCTCTTCTCTGCTCTGCCGTGACAAGCGTGCCGTCTTGCGGAAGATTCTCCTTTCTTAGCGATCAGGTTTGCCTGTCAGACATTCAGTACGGATCGACCCAGAGGCTGCAATATCCCAGAAAAAGGAATATTCCTTAAATCATATTAGGGATCCTACCATAATTTAAGGTATATTCCTCAATTCAATCATATTGGAGTCTCTGGGGATACCGTTCTGTTCAAAATTGGGATGCATCTCATAAGGATGTTGATACTTCGGTTTGCCTACTCGAAGCGAACTGTCGTACCATGACTAGTTTGTTGCATTCACTCCTGCAATGCCTTAGACGGTGGATTAAGCTTACTGGCAGGTGCCATTGGCCGCACCCCTGTCTTTTTCGCAACCATGCAGGCATTCCGTCACGACCAGTGTGCTCCGCTGCGGATTTCTTCATCGAAAGGCTGCTTCGGCTGCAGTCGGGCGGAGCCAGCTGGGTGATGCCACCGTGCGCACAGGAGCGAGTGGGTATGGCACAGGTTTGAAATTGCGATGCTTAAATTGATTCTCAAACAAACACGAGCCATGCGAACATCGCACTCGCCAAATCACTGAGCCATTCCGATGCCTTAAGCCGAGAGCCGGCAGCAAAGCCCACATGACTCAAAGCAAAGCAGCCTTCAATACATACAGGAGACTTGGTCCAGGGATGTCAAATCAGTGACTCAGCTCCCCACCTACTGGCCAAGTCCCCTGATTCTCTAAGTAGCCTTTCATAGGAACGTCTGGAACGCCGTAGTCCGGACTTTCCCGTTCAGGCTACGACGTCACGCGCAAGATTGACACCAGCTCTGACGGCGGCAGTTCTGGCAGGAAGAGATATAGTTTGGGCAAGGCGGGCAGTCTTCATATGGGGCCTTAATAATTGGGTTCCTTTAAGGGTTACCTTTTAAAGGGGTTTAATCTTAAGGGTTACTATAGGGGGTCTTATGGGGGGTTTAGCATAGGGGCCTTATTTACCAATACTATTTTGTGGGTTTCTTTTTAGAATTATAGTATACTTGGCCCCGAAACCCTATTCTAATTATTAAGGCCCCTATAGTAGTAGAGGGGTTTGGGTGTTGTTGGATTTAACGTCTCAGGTTTCTTAGAGGTTCGGGGGACTTAGTTCGCAGGTTCTACAGAAGGAAGCATCGAGGTCTGTCTTTGAGGGTCATGGCCATGGCCTTATCTTCCTTCAGAGCCCACCTTTGTGATGTGATGCTTCTATCATCTATCCGATTGCTTTGTTGGACCTCCTTCCTCCAACTGTCAAGTCGTTGTTTGTAACTTATCTGAGCCGTGGGATACGTTTGATACGTGTGATTTCTGTTGTAGCCCTAAACCCTAAACCCTAAAACCCTAAACCCTAAACCCCTAAACCCCTAAGCCCTAAAACGTTTAGGGTGGCCTCTGACCCTTTAGGCCTGACTAGTCTTTGATCGACCCAGAAAGCCCAATTTACCCCTTAATGAAGGAATATACCTTAAAGTATAGGGGCCTTAGTATTCTGATTTAAGGTATATTCCTTAATTAAGGAATATACCTTAAGCCTTAAGTTATAGGGGCCTTAATATTATGATTTAAGGTATATTCCTTAATTAAGGGGTACTGGGCTCTCAGGGGACTCCCCAAGCCCTCGAAGCCTCACCCCCCGAAAGTCTGAACCCGTAAGCCCGCAGTCCTGAGATCCCATATGGGAGTTTCCGTACCTTATTTTGGTGTACTATTTAGGGTACCCTATTTTCGGAAACTCCCTAAACCCTAAACCCCTTATAGATCCCTTTAAGGAACCCTTTAAAGGAACCCTAGGGTCCCCCTATTTTCGGAAACTCTTACGTACCAGTGTTATGCGTACCTTAGTTGGGGCTACAAAGCAGGTGCAACCTGTCCGCGTGAACTTGTAAGCATGTAGTATACCTTTGAGCTGTGCCTGAAGTTTCAGTGCTAAAGGCCTGCGTTTGCCGGACCTTCTTTCTAGCGTCCCACACAAGACATATGGGAGTTTCGGGAAGAGGGCCCTTCGTAAACAGACACCCATTGTCATGTCCCACATGTATACCCTAAACCCTAAACCCTGAACCGTAATATAGCCTTGGAGCCCTCAAGTCTCAAAGATACAAAAAAGGTGATACTTTCTTCGCAGTGAGCTGCAGGTCATCGAGGTCATGGAGGGGGCCAGTGAGTCTGACTCCCTTTGCTATTCCTCCTCGCAGATCAAGAGTAGCCCGAGGCTCAGTTTCCAAATGGTCCCAGTGCTTGAACCGTTTTCAGGGTTAGACCCGGTAGTCAAGGTGTCATAACCGTCTGCTTTGCAGGGTTGGGGGTTGCAGCAAGAGCCTGACCCTTGAAAGTGAAAGGAGACATGTACATACATACATATATATATATATATACATATATACACATATAAATACACACACACATATATATATATATATATATGGTGCAGCGCTGCTAGGCCCCCCCCCCCCCCCCCCCCCCCCCNGTTAAGGGTGTGGGGGTTTAGGGTTTAGGGTTTGGGAGGGGGGCGGGGGGCCTGCGACGCGGCGACGCGGCACCATATATATATATATATATATATATATATATGCTACCCCCCCCTCCGGTACCCAGGTTTTCGTCTTTACGCTGACGGGCTTGCTTAGTGATTAGTGGGCCGAGGATGGGGGCATTTTGCGAACATGAGTCGACCATACACTATTGATGTTGTGTCGAAAGTCTGTGCCGAAAGAAAGCCACCTATGTGTTTGATTGGGCATCAAGAGCAAGCAGCACGAAGGCAACTGACAGAAAAGGCTGCGAGTGCATGCGCATGGTCGCGAGAGTCCGACATACAGCAGTAAGCGAGTGTGGCAAAACTGCTGGGTATGGCGAAGCAGGCTTGCTGAGGCCCACTAAGAGCTTCGCACGGCATGGGGTCATACTGCGCAGACTTCGTATCAAAGTGATAGTGGCTATGTTTGTTTAGCTGTCGTTATGGTTTTTTACACACGAACAATGTCATTGCTGTGGTGCGTTTTGCAGTCTCTTACATGAATTGCTGTGTTCAGTGCTTCATACAGCCATATACGGAATAAGCCGAAAGTAGTGTCATATAGTGTCATTCTACCTGTCAAAAACCTTTAGTCAGTAGTCTTCAGCACTGCGCAATGATTCATGCGTATCTGTCAAATTAGTAGTCAATAGCGGCAACAGTAGCAATCCGTGACTCACTATGGTACGTGTAGGTTTCGTCATTATTGCTGGAAGTATGATCCTCATTGCCTTGGAAATCCGGTCTCCGTTTCTCTTCTTAGTCATGAAACTGCTACATAAGTCTGTTCTTCTAGGTCGAATTCAAAACATCAAGGCTGGCTTTAGTATTATGTCTCGCAGTGTTGTTATCACATCTTTTTACAAATTTCCATTATTCCTGTTACTGTGGATATCATACTTCTTCAATACCAACCCATTTGACACCGTGTACATCCCTGTTTCTTATAATTCCTGACTCAATGTTTAAGGAACCTTGTTTAACAATGACCAACCATTATAAAGTAAATGTAGTACTGTCATGTACATCCCGGCTTCTTATAACTTCTGACCCAAGTTTAAGGAACCTTGTTTAACAACAACCAAGCATCATAAAGTAAATGTGGTACTTGCTGAGTCTTGTGCTCATACACTTTGTTTTTTTAAGTATAAACCTACCAGTGAGGAGCATGTGAATACGTACACCTGTGCTTGTAAAACTTCTTGGTAGGATAATGGTTAATCAAATGACACATTTGCTTGTTTTTTTACCACCCGAGAGTGGATTGAATACCGTTTCATTCGGCGGACAAGGATTTGTAGTCTTTGCAAAATCATTTTCGACATTCTGCACCTACCAAATGATGACAAGTTGACGATGGTGTATGTCAGAATTCTGGCGCAAATGACAGTGTTTTGATTAAGGCCTCTTTATTGTAAAACAAGAAAAGTCAACCAAAATAGACACAAACACAACGACTACAGCCCGCCATGCAAACACCAAGCAACATAAGTACATACTTTATACATTTATCTTAAAAAGTGTGTGATGAAGCCAGCATAAGCCTGCTCGTGCAGCAATAGCTGTCTTACAATAAAGTTTTGAAACGTAGACATGCAGTAAGTATAGCTTTGTACCTGACTAACAGAAAAACCATGAACTGGTGTTCCCACAGTAGCGTCTTCCAAGAGATGATTACCTAGTTTCGTGTTGGACCAACTAGTGAGTTTAACCAAGGATTTGAATACCTTACCGGCCTTGTTGGCAAAGCACCTCGCACGAGTACATAAGATCTGCTCAGTCGCAAATGTCGGTAACACCGTTTTGAAATATGTACCCGTGGATTTTTTTGGCGAAACCAACACTTTCAGCCGTTTCCATGAATCTGGAGAAACTTCGGGAGCCTGAGCCATAGTTTCGGGAATCATGGAAATGGTTGGAAATGTATTTGTCAAACCAACAATTTCCATGATTCCCCATAAACAAATCGTGGAAAATGTTGGTTTTACTAAAATTTCCAACAAGTTCCATGAAATTGGAGAAACCTCGGGAGCCGGAGCCATCATGGAGATGGTTGGAAATGTATTTGTAAAACCAACATTTCAATAATTCCCCACTGACAAATCATGGAAGTTGTTGCTTTTACCAAAATTTCCAACAAGTTCCATGAATGTGGGGAAATCTAGGGAGCCGGAGCCATAGTTTCGGGAATCATGGAAATTATTGGAAATGTTGGTAGAACCAACAATTTCCATGATTCCCCACAGACAAATCATGGAAGTTGTTGGTTTCACCAACATTTCCAACAATTTCCATGAATGTGGGGAAGTCTAGGGAGCCGGAGCCATAGTTTCGGGAATCATGGAAATTATTGGAAATGTTCGTAAAACCAACAATTTCCATGATTCCCCACAAACAAATCGCGGAAGTTGTTGGTTTTACCAAGATTTCCAGCACGTTCTATGATTTTGGAGAAACTCTTCGGAAACAAAAATACAGTAAATGCTGAACTTAGAAGCATTGGGAGCCATAGTAAACGAAAATTTGCTTTCCCAGAGACGCAACGACCAAGGAACACAACAAACATCAGGGACAAGGCGTCTGACCTGAACAGGACACAACCTGGGTACCGGGGGGGGTGGGGTACCATATATATATATATGTATATATATATATACACATACATGTAGAAATAGATATAGACTGCATCCGACCCGGACTCTGTGCTTCGAAAGTCGAAAATCGAACAGAAATAGATAATGTTGCGGAGTCCTCGAACGGGTTTGACCTTGCCGGCCTTGTCTCCCCAACATGCTCGCGGCGTCTCGAAGCTAATACTCGACGCATGAGTTCTCGTGTTGTCGCTGGCCTCTCGTCGCTGCTCGCGGCGTGCAAAGGCTGCGAGACGAGTCTGCTCACTCCATGGTTGGCGTGAATGGCTTGTCTGTCGATCGACCATGTACGTACATATCTATGAAGAGCCATGTGTGTGTGTATACATATTGGAAGACTAGGCAGATCGACACATAGGCGTACACAGACATTTGTATGTGTATGCCTGCAAAACGTGCTCAGAGTTGTTCTCGTACTTCTCTTCGCATTGGTTCATGGTAGTTTGTAGCTGTTCAAGGTGTGGAGTTTTGGGTGTTTAGGGGTTTATAGGATTTGTGTTATTCGTGTGCTTGCTTGTTAGTATACACTTTGTGTTTGTGCCTATGTTTGATATGTTTGTCCATGTGTGTTATAGTTGAAGCCTTATAAACCCCTCGAAGGACACCCTTAAACGCCCTAAAGGAACCCATATAGTACCCTTGTAGGAAGCCCTTTAATTGAAACCTTAAATGTCCAAACAGGATCCCTTCGTACCCTTACCAAAAACCCTTTAAAAAACCTTCAAGGCCAGTATAGCGCCCTTACAGGAACCCTTTAAAACGCCTTAAAGGAACCCGTGTAGTTCCCTTACAGGAACCTCTTGAACAGCCTTAATTTAACGGAACCCATATAGCATCCTTACAGGAACCGCTGAAAGGCCTTAAAGGAACCCGTGTAGTGCCATTGCGGGAACCCCTTCAAAGCCTTGAAGGTATCCGCATAGCATTCTCACAGGAACCCCCTCAGGAGCGTTATAGGCGCGTATCGGGTACCCTTAAAGGAGGACTTTTCCAATTAAGGAGACCCTTTTCTGCACTCCGCCTGCCTCCGAGGTCTGGAAGAGATCGAGACCGCGAGTGTCTCAACTTTCACAACGCTGAGACTTGGCTCCTGTTAAGGAACTTGAGAGAAACATAGTGTTACTATGTTCGGGCAAAGAAAAGGAACTTTATTTGAGGGGTCCTGCTGGGGTTGTAGATGGGTTCTATAAGGGCTCAGGGTTAAGGAGTTCAACTTAAGTTGCCAGAAAAAGGATCTATGGTTCATGATGGGCTTCCTTCTTATGGCAACTTAGGTTAAACTCCTAAGCCCTGCACCCTTAAACCAATAAGCTCTAACCCCCCTGAGCCCTAAGCCCCTAAACTGTTCTTCGGAAGTTGCCGTGCAATGCGGGCTCGTCCTTGCTAGGTAGGAGGCAAATAACCCTAAACCCAAACCAAAAAAAGCCTTAAACTAACCCTAAACCCTAAACTCCCAATTAAACCCTAAACCCTAACCCTCAACTCCAAACTGAAACAAACAGCCCTAACCCAAAAAACCCTAAAGTAACCCTAAACCCTAGCCCTAAACTCCCAACTCAAACAAGAACCCAGGAGAGACCTTGGCTCGGACGCTGAAGGGCCTCGTCGAGCCAAGGGCCGCGACTGCGAGGCAGGGCTGGGGGTTTGGGGGCTTTGGGTTTTGGAGTTTCAGGGTTTTTGGGCGTTTTGCGGGTTTAGGGACTTTGGGTTTTGAGTTGCAGGGTTTTGGGTAGTGTTGAGGGCTTAGGGTTTTTAGGGCTTAAATAGGGTTTTAGGGTTTAGGGCTTTAGGGTGTTGGGAAGCCTGGCTGCAAAAGGGTTTTGGTGGTTTAGGCGGGGTGGGTGTGGGTAGGACCAAACACTAGGGCGCATGGGCGGCGACCGAGGAATGCTCAATTCTATGTCGACCCGAAGTATTAAGATCTCCAGTATCAGTCCAGTATCTAGACCCTAAACAACTGCCGGTGCATGAGAATTTAGAATGTATGTGGGGTCAATACAGGGAAGCTGTGTCAACATGGAGGAGACTGGCACACGCATGCCATTCACCATGGAGCCTGAAAGCTACTTTCAGACTACTGGCAATAGCGCCAACAGAGGCAGCTCTGCCATACGGGTGAAAGTTTATACGTGGCTGACCTGTATCTTTGGAGTTACTGGCTGGACATGGATAAATGCTGCGAATTTATTTGCATGATGGTGATTGTGGCGACAGGCGGGATAAAGACAGGTTTGAGCGCTGACATGGCTGCGAACCGAATGTACTGCTCCGCTACAACGCCGCACACCTCCCGATGTCGAAATTCGCTGACACTACAGTTCTGGATAGCCCAAGCTGGCCTTGGACGAAGAGGTTTGTGGCCTATAGCCTGTTTTGAGTTCTGGAACATGTGGTACCAGCAGTACTGAGCGCATTGAGGCAGAAACACGCAGCTGTTGCTGCTAATTCATAATTCATAATTTACGTGCGTATTGCAGGTGGTGACATCCTTGTTTACAATCTTAGAGTTTTATCCCTGTCTTATTTGTACTATGTTGTTTTGTGTCGAACTGCTTCGAGTGAGCATGTGCATGTGCATGAATGTAGACAACTCCACATAGTCCATAGCAGATAGTTTCACGACGCACTGAGTCTTTGTCCAGTCATGACATTGTCAACTTTGAGACAGGTCAATACGATTTGTCTGGGAACACACATGCCTGTTTGTACCTTGCCATCATGACGATGGCATTACAGATCACTGAACACCTGGACCAGCCCGGTCTGCAATACAGTGTTAGGATTGATTCCAGCCATTGTTTATATGACCCGACCCTTAGAGTGATCTGCAGTTGACACTTCCTAGGGTCCTATTGGTTACCGTGCTGCTTCATTCTCAGGTAGGACCCTAGGTGGGATGAAGTTTCCAAAGGTGCAGTCACTTTATGTGTTGGACATTCTACTTGTTGCTTCTCATCGTCATTCATTCCCACTAGAGAAGTTTCACTCATCAGACCTCGAACCACATGCCTCGCCTGGATTGTCCGAGTGTGAGCGCCNTGTTGGACATTCTACTTGTTGCTTCTCATCGTCATTCATTCCCACTAGAGAAGTTTCACTCATCAGACCTCGAACCACATGCCTCGCCTGGATTGTCCGAGTGTGAGCGCCGAAACCCTAAACCCCCAGACACGCCCCCGAATTCTGCAGCCACCAGCCAGAACCGCAAGCCCGAAGAGCAGCTTCTCGGGCACAAGTTGTAATGAGTAGTAACCCTCGCTCGTTGTCCTCGCTATGAGTATAATAGTAGAAATCTGTCCACGAACCAGATTCTGATTGTTAAGGCTTAGAAAGCTTCATGATAGAGCCCACATGGAACCCTATAAAGACCCCTGCTCTTTCTATTGAGGCCCCCTTCATTACTGCAGGTGCAGGTCAGCTTAGTGAGCTTCGACTCTGTGAACCAAGCCACACAGACAGATCTCCAGGCTTTGACTCTTGGCACTGCTTGGCTTGGGCTTTGAGTTGGGTTTAGGGTGGCATTGATTACAGCTACAGTAGGCGGGCCTTTCAGCGCGATCCGCGATGCCACTTCAACTCGTTTGCCCTCGTACTATGGCTACCAGTCAACTAGTCGAAGTACCAGACACTAACTAAACCCCTATAATATCGGGGCCTTCATAATTACCTATACTGTTTTGGGGTTCCTTAATAAAACTAGGGTAACCGGTAGAATATGCTCCAAAACCCCATTCTAATGATTAAGGCCCCTGTAGTAGCCCCTCTCAGTCCGACCGCAAGACCTTGAGGCCTCATTTGCATTGTCCGAGTTGCGAGACCGTTTTTTTCGCGCAGAGATGCAGAGCAGAACCCTAAACCAAACCCTAAACCCTAAAAGAAAAGGGACAACACAAAAACAACACACACAGCGGATTCCGAAGTCCAAGAACTCCCTCGCGGTTGGACAGAACAAAAAACACCAGAAACCGGAAAAAACACTGCCCTGTAAACCCCAAATCCCCAAGCGCTAATCCTTGTAGAGACCTTAAATCTCTGAAACCCAGACCCCGCGCGAAAAAAATGATAAAGAAAGATCCCACAACCCTGGCTCACACCTAAAACCCTACCCTAAAACCTAAACGCTGTAATCCTAGGTAGTATCAGGGAGACCCCTCAAAGAGGACCCTTCTTAACCCTACTTCTGGCTCTCTTAAACGGGACCTTACTGAGAGGATCCATATTCTCAAGGGTCCCCCTAATCCTAACCCTAAACCCTACACCCTGGCTCGTCCTTGCTAGGTAGGAGGAAAAAAACCCTAAACCCCTAAACCCTACACCCTAAGCCCTAAACTCCTACCATAAGGCGAGACGGGCTCGCTTGCTCGCAGTGCTCCAGAGCAAGGCCACCTCGCCCGAGGTTGGATGGTTTGCCAGCCGCTGGGTTCCGAAAACACCTGGGGGTTTCCGAAAATTAGGGGTACCTTATTCTGGGGTCCCCTATTTTCGGAAGCTCCCACCTAAACCTTTAAAGGAGCCCCTTAAAAGGAACCCTAACCCCTAGGTTTCCCTTAAAGGAGCCCTTAAAAGGAACTCGAGCCCCCCTCACTAGGAACCCTTAAAGGAGCCCTTTTGGGTTCGGGGTTTAGTGATAAGAAGCCCTAGCTTAGGCAGTGAATTGGAGAACTTTGTGTTTTTTTGTCCTTACGTATTTGGTCTATCTTCGAAGAGGTTGTTGAAAGAGAGATATAAGTATATAAGGCTTTGGGGCTCTCCAGGCGAGTAACGGGCATTTGGGCTTAAAGGTTTGGGGTTCAGGGGGTTACGGGAAAAGCAGGCTCTTGGGGCTTGAGGCACAGGGCTTTCGAGGCATTTATAAGGAAAGGGGTTCTTTGTGGTTTAAGTACAAGGCTTCCGGGTTGAAGGAACAGGGCTGAATCTGAAAGGGTAAGGTGCGGTTTGCTCCCGACAGGTCGAAACACATAACCAGCCTTCTTTAGGATGTCTCGCCAACTTCTGTATCATGCGGTTTTCAGCTGTCTACTCTCTATGGTCCAGTGAAGGCCGTAAGCGGGAAGGTTCTTCGCCATCTTTGCCTTGTATAGTCGAGTAGTCGAAAAGCCCAACATATATGAATTAGTTCTGACTGTGCTTTTTTCACGCATTGCCATTCTTACCGGGTCAAGTGAGCGAGTGTTGGGTAGGTTCCGCTGTGTGCGGATGTGCAGTGTGAGTGTGAGAGCATGAGCGTGAGCGTGTGTTGTGTCCGTGTGTGTGTGTGTGCGTGTGTGTGTTTGTTTGTGTGTGTGTGTGTCTGCGTCTCTCTGTGTGTGTGTCTATGTGTCTGTGTGGGTGTCTGTGTGAATCTGTGCGTGTCTCTCTGTGCGTGTGTGTGTGTGTCTCTGTATGTGTGTATGTCTCTCTCTCTCTCTGTGTGTGTGTGTCTCTTTGTGTGTATGTGTGTCTCTATGTCTGTGTGTGTGTGTGTCTGTTTCTGTGTCTGTGTGTGAGTCTCTGTGTGTGGGTTACTGAAGGAGCCCTCACCGCGAAACATATCAACCGCTAAGCCGCCTCCCTCAATTTATTTTACACAACCTAAACAAACCTTATAAGAAATTTACGGCTGCATACACTTCAAGTCAGAACAGTAGGCCCCTGACAATACATGTTCTTGGCGTGCCCAGGCCCTGCAGAGGAGGAAGAAGAAGTTTCGGAGCAGGAGCACCTAAGCTTTGCTTGAGGATTGAGGTGGCGGCTGGCGGTTAAGGGTTCCATTTCTAGGGATTCTAGAAGGGATCCTTTTCAGGATTTTTGCGGCGGTTTAGGGTTGAGGGCTTTGGCTTTCAGGTTCGGCGTTTAGATTTGGAGCTTGAAGGTTTTCAGGGTTTGGGGTTTGTCATACAGCATCTCGCATTGATTGCCTAAGGCATCTGTGGTTTCATTGTTTGTGTTAGGTTCCGGGTATATTGTACAAGAGCTTAACTAGAGTGTGATGGGTTTCAGAAGAAGACGTGCCCGATGCACCAGAGCAGCCGCACTGGCTTCTATCGCCCCAGGCCAATCAGCCCGGGGCTTGCCCCGTTTAAGAACTGATAAGGATTCCATCAGGGTTCCAAAAGAATTCTCGAGGGGTTGAGAGCTTTTTGGCATTTGGGTTTAGAGTTTTCAGCTGTTCGGGTTTAGTTGATGGCTTTTGTGGTTTGGGCTTTTCCGGGCGTTCGGTTTCAGGGCTAACGGACTCAGGCGTAGTTTATGAGGTTTAGGCTTCAGGCTCAACAGATTTCCGTGTTTTAGGGTTAGGGCTTTAGGGCTTCGGCGTTGAACTTTCTGATTGCAGAACGTGCAGACCCCAACTTAGCAAGATAAGAAAACCGACATACTAGTTGCAAGCTGTGATGAGATGTGAGGTTCAGAAATCAATGGACAATCACAAGTTAGGGACAGTTTCAGGTGGGTAGTTTACAGGTGGGTACCCCCATTTAAGGCTCATCTAAGGCTCGTATAAGGGTAATGGGGCTATATGAGGTCTATATAGGCCTCCTTTAAGGGTACCCACCTGGTAACTACCCACCTGAAACTGTCCTAGTCTCAACTGTCGGATCCTGGTTGTCTACCACTGTCCGTAAGAAACCCCCTGCAAATTCTACTGCCCTTGATGTAGCTGCCGTCCCGGTAACGCTCCGGGGGTCTGTATATTCAGCTTCTTAGTCCTCATATAAGTAGCAGTCGATACATAGTAGCCAGTACACCCAGACCTTCCAAAATCCCTTAATTAAGGAATATACCTTACTTCATATTAGGGATCCTATTACGTATAATTTAAGGAATATTCCTTAATTAAGGGGTTTTGGAAGGTCTGGGCACATCCCCCAAAACCATACCAGAATTGGAAAAGGCCCCTACTGCCTGTAACAGGACCCTGACAAACTCCTTTCAACCCCGCTAAACTCCTGCACCCTTAAACTCCCCTAAAGAACCTTTAATATAGGGGCCGTCATAATTACCTATACTATTTTGGGGGTTCCTCATTATACTTGCAGCATAATGGGCCCCAAAACCCTATTCTAATTATGAAGGACCCTATTATAGAACCCTATTATAGATCCCTTTAAGGGAACCCTTTAAGGATCCCGTTAACGGAACCCTATTCTCATTATTAAGGCCCCTATATTATAGTCCCCTTCTAGTATCCCTTGTAGACCCCTTTCAGGATCCCTTTAAAGGAACCCCTATCCTAATTATTAAGGCCCCTACATTACAGCCCTGCACTTGAGGCTTTTCGGGCTCCTGCTTCTCGACTGATAGCTCTGGCAGTGAATGCACCACGGCTGGCAAAGGATACTATAGGGGCCGTAATAATTAGAACAGGGTGTTCTTTTAAAGGGATCCTGAAAGGGGTCCTTAAAAGGGATCTATAGTAAAGTTATATAGGAGGGGCCTTAATAATTAGAATAGGGCTTTGAGGTATAGTATACTATAATTATAATGAGGAACCCCCAAAATAGTATTGGTAATTATTTAGGCCCCTATAGTATGTCCTTAGGCACCTCAAAGCAACTTCGCAACGTACCCGGAGGTTTCAGTGGTTCTTTAGATGCTTTTTGGGCCACGATCCATGCATGCCTTTCCTGAAGCTGGGATGCATGTTGAACACCAGGACTGTGACTTTTCTGTGCATGCTGTCAAAATGTTGACTTGGCTTTGGCGCGGCACCTACTGGACTGCAGAAACCTTAACCGCAAAGTCTAGACTTAAACCTTCCCTAAAACCTAAACCCTCCATCCCTGCAATGCGGGCCTCGTCCTTGCTAAGTAGGAGGGAAAAAACCCTCAACCCACACCCTAGAAAGGTCCAGAAGAGCAGAATCCCGGGGGATTCAGCGACGTCAGCCAGCCGCATCCGGCACTTGAAAGCTCTAAGCTGGCCATGGTTCGCTTCACAGCCCCATGTTGGCCACAGACTCGCCCGGGCCCGAGATAGGTTTTGAGGGTTTAGGGTTTAGGGAGAAACTTGTTTTCTTTTCTTAGCTTGAGACTGAGCTTGATGAACCTGATGAACCCCAAAGACAGAACCCTACAAATCATCCTGCTGCTCAGGACCCGCTTGTGTCTCAACATCCCTGATTTGGCTTTTCAAACACTGGAACTTCAGCTACTTGAGCGCGCAGTGCTGCCCATTTCATGCCGCCTTGGCGGTTGCCCTTGGGACGCTGAAGGCGAAAAAGAAGGAGTGCGGGCATAGCTCATCTTTTGGTTTAGGATTTAGGGTATGCTGCCAGCATCAGTAGACGCTCTGATTAAGCAGTGGGGCTTCGTGCTGACCCTATGAGCCACTTGAAGAAGATGTCTTCAAGTACCAAAGAGTTCCGAAGCCCGAACAGGAACTGCAGCCGGTCATGGGGTGTACAAGAGTGTCCGCCGTCGCTGCCTTCTCTTCGATTCTGGAGTGCTACATAGATGATCAAAGAATTGAACACGTAGTCATCACCGGTTTATTCTAAGTGCCATAGTCAGGGTTGTCGCGCTTATACTGACCGTCATCTGGCACTTGCGAACTTCCCCGATCATCCCGGGCACACGAACTTCCCCGATCATCCGGGACACGCAAAGACATACCTTGGTTGACCGTTCGCGCAGATGTGCTGCCAACAGGACTGCTGCAATCCATTGTGGAGCCCGTTCACCGGCTGGCAGTGCGATTTTTGCACGGCCATGAATCACGAGAACTCTGAGCACTGCGACCTTTGTGGAAGTGTCAGGCCGGCAGTGATGAGCGAAAGCGTTGAGGCTTTACGGTGATAGGTTTCAGAGTTTAGGGTGTAGAAGAAACCCAAAGCACAACTGGCCTGGGAGGACTATGGGAGATCAATCTGCGGACGTCTCCATGACCAGCCTAAAGACTGGTTCCATGTCACTGAAACACGGCCGCAACTAAGGTCGAGCGAGGTTCTGGGTGTAGAAACATGTAGGAGCCAGAGTCAAGGAATGGCGCCTAGAGAACAATCGCATTGTCTGCACTCTGGTCAGAACGTTCTGCAGTTTTCACTATTCATTTCCTGTCGATGACACGGGCAAGTTGGGGTTGAGATTTTCGCGTGTTTTCTGGTTCTGGGCTTTGGGGTTTTGGTTTTGGGCTGATGCTGTAGGATGTTGTGTTTCGTGGCGTGGCTTCGTCCTCCAGTTCGAAAAAGGAGTGCGATCATCCATGTCCTTGTTATGCTGCTTGTGGAAGCTCTCCTTAGTTGCAGTCTTTGGATTTTGCATGCTCGGAAGCTGGATAAAAGCCGCTGCTTAGGCACGAGGATGGTTCTGGATGCTCGCCTTCTCAGTGAACCAGTCCCTTTGGAGACCACCAATTTACATTTCCAAACTTTTCCCAAATTAGTTGGCCGAATGCTTCAAGCATTGGTTCATCGCTTATGACTGACGCGCCTTTGGGTCTTGGATGCAACCACACTTGGCGTTATTTCTAGCAGAGTCCCGAAACCCTAAACCACCGAATGCTTTAACTTCTACTTAACCTTAATTGGGGTTATAATAATGAGTACGTAATTACAAGTATAGTACAGTTACCTTATTTATTGCAACCTTACTTACTAAGTCCCATGACCCTCCAAGTACTGAAGCCGAAGATGAGCTGGTGCATCCTTGACCTACTCAAGGGCCGCAGTGCTGATCGACGACCTCTGTCGCGACTTTCACACGTCGAGAACTCGATGTGCATTACTTTATAGGGGGCCTTAATAATTACCTATACTGTTTTGGGGGTTCCTGATTATAATCATAGTACAATGGGCCCAAACACCCTATTCTGATTTTTCAGGCCCCTATATTAGGCATAATTTCAGCCTCGAGCCACAGTGGCTTGAACATATGTCAGCTTGCTCATTGCTGTGTGCTTGACTTGCTCAGCACCTAAAGGTGAACGTCTGACGATGCAGCACACAGCAGAAAATGTCTGTCGCAAGGCAGTATTCTTGGTACTGGTGCTGATCTTCCCTTAGTTCGGATTCCTCAGCCCTTGAAGAAGCTGCAAAGCACGGAAGCGAACGGTAGGATCGGGTCAGCGTAGCTGCATCCATCAGCCTCGGCATTCTCGACACAGCTCTCTCTGTTACCTTAAACTACCAAACCCTACTTTTTTGTAGGTTCTTACTATAAACCCTAATACGGAATTTATAGGGACCCTACAAAAAAGTAGGTTTTGGTAGGCCAAGGTATAGGTAGAACCCCCCCCCCCCCGAAACCCAAGCCTCCAAAGCCTTAGACCCTACAGCACCAAATTTTCATGGAACCCTTCCAGAAATTCCAGAATAACAGCCCCAGACGCAGGTCCGGTCTCAGGCGGCCACATTGGACGAGGAGCTGGACAAGTACTTCGCCCAGGACTTCCAAGGTTTATAGGGTTTGGGGCCGACTTCCGAGCTGAAGCAGATCAGAGCCTAGGTTCAAAATAGGGTTTGGGGCTCAAAAAGGGTTAGTGGAGTCTGGCAGTGCTTCGCAGTTGATCGGTAGAGTTCGGGTTCAGGCAGGGTTAGTGGAAAGCAGGCACAAGCTGCGGTCATCAACGACATCCGGAGGGTTCTCGGAATGTGTCCGTCTATGCATGTTTGTCCCTCTGTGTTGTTCCTGTGTGTTCGTGCCTGTATCCTGGGCAAGGGTTAGGACTAATTAGGGAGCTCTGCGATCATCTCGAGTTGTGTGGCGCAGCTACCTCCAGCGGCTGCATAAGGATGGCTCAGCCGTTGGTTCTTTTAGCACACTCTGTCAGATGTACACACGGCTGATGTCCCGTCCAAGGCTACACCACCGACCAGAAAAAACATCGCTTAGTCTTAGACTGTAATGTACCGCCCAAGTCTAAACCCCAAACCGCCAACAGCTTAAAACCCCCGGAAATTCGAAACACCCTCACATGGAAGCCTAAATGCTTAGTAATTGGTTTCTTTACAGAAAACAAATATGTGTGTACATTTTTATATGTGTGCGTGTACAGAGAGAGAGAGAGAGACAGAGAGACGGACAGAGAGAGGGAGAGATTTGTATAATGACAGTACAACATTTCCCCTAAGCTCTTTCTGTAATTATCAAGGCCCCAACTCTACAAAAAACTTATGGCCCCCTTTTTGGGTACCCTAAATAATAGTGCCGTATTATAATGGGCACCCAATAATTATCAAGGCCCCAAACCCTAAACCCCTAAACCCTAGACCCATTCTGCAAAGTTGCGCCCTTTGGCAAGGAGAAGCCAAAGGAGCCACCGGAGCCCAAAGTTGAGCTTTCCCCAGAGGAGAAGCAGGCACTGATGGGGGCGGTTTTGGGTTTAGGGTTTAGGGTTTCGGGTTGGTGGGTTACCTACCTTTGGTTAGTAGGGAATGGAAGAATGGTAGTAATAGTAATTATAATTGTACCCCATTCCTCCATTCCCTACTAACCAAAGGTGAGTTTAGGGCGTACCTCCAAGGGATTAGCCTTCATTTCGGGGTTTAAAGGTAAAAAGTTTCGGGTGTTCGTCGTGCTTGGCCATGAGATTATGTTCCACGGATTCCACGGGCAGCGTTGGTGCATGTTGGCATGGTAGCTTCGTTCACTTGGGGCTGGACATACGTTCCGAAAACAGGTTCAAGGATGGGCGAATCGGTCTTCGGGCTCGCTCATCAGCAAGTGACCGCATCCCGAAATCGAGGGAAGGGTCGGACTTCTGCCGCTTCTAAGAGATTAGTTTCACGGTAGGTTCCTGCCAACATCCTTGCGTGTGTCCATGGCTTGAGTATGCTTTTGAATCCCTAATATACGGGTCTGATTCATTATTGCGGGTATCTCGAAGCCCTATTCTGATTGAAATGTCTAAAGCATTACGCTGCAGGACCGGATGGTGGCTGCAATGCTCCTCCGGAGTGCACGTTCCAAGGCAGGTCGTTTGCTGTGCAACTTTGGCAGGGCTCCAAGAGGGTGTTTTGTAAGAAAAGTCCTGCGTCCCGCATGCCTGTGCCAAGGAGTAGAGTATATAGTACAGTAGAGTAGAGTTTAGCAATATTATAGTAATCGTATAGTAATAACCGTATAGTATAATGAATACAAAAAATCATATTAGAGAGCAGTATAGTATTAGTAAACTATAGTATAGTGAAGAATGGTACAGCATCGTAAAGAAGTAAAGCGTAGTAAAGTACAGTGAAGTATAGTGGAGGATAATATTGTGCAGCACAGTAAAGTAAAGCGGTGTACAGTGAAGTATGATGAAGTCTAGTACAGTACAGTCAAGTATAGTGCAGTCTACTACAGCAAAGTGACGTGTAGCAAAGTATGGTACAGAACAGTATAGAATGGTAGAATGATAAAGTATAGTCAAAGTATAGCAACGTATAGTACTAATAATCGTGAAAAGTGTTGTATGGTTTTGTGTTGCACGGTGTAAGGTCTAGTGGTCTAGCTTGAGTAAAGTATAGAAGAGTATGGTATGGTATGGTACGGTATGGGTTGCCTACTCAAGCCACACACACACACACCCGCACACACACACACACACACGAAACCCAAAGTCAGATTGCGAACAGCACAGTCAGGCGCCGAATCGGGTTCACACTTCAGCACAAGCCCCCCGTCCCAGACATGAATTTGAGTGCTCGTCCTCAGTGAGCTTGATTCTACAGGGTGAATCTGTCTGCACCGCCCGACTGCCCATTTTCGTGAAAATCGGCAGCAAGCATCGCAGGCAAGTGTGCGCAAGGTGTTGCGTCAGACGAGTGCTTAATATGTTGTACAAAAAAGCATGAGATTCGCATCTACTTACCACTGATCGTTCGAAATTGCATCGCTTTTCTCATCTCGTCGCCGCCTTGCCTTCAGTCATGGCCGCCCAGTACACCGACGAGCATCCGGCAAGCGTCCCTGAGTTTCACAGCAGTAACTGCCCCGATAAAACACTGTCAGTATACTAAGTAAAGGCCTAGTTTCAGATAAATTATGAAGCCTTGTAATGATGTCGAACCCTAAACTAATGTGTACAGGCCCTCCTTACATCCAGCCCTATTCTAACCGGTACGGCCCCTAGATTAAGCCAAGAAAAAACCCTACGCGCACCCTGCCGAAAAGCCCCTTCGCGCGAGTGTGAGCGTCGAAACCCCCTTACTCGTGAGACCTTAGGTCCCTGAGTTTCAGCAGAAAGTGATTCACGAGCCTGGAACCTCCGCCATCTCCAAGAACATCCCGCTCTCCGAGGTGGGTTGTGTAGAGTTCGGGGAATTTGGGGTTTTTGGGGTTTCGGATTTAGGGTTTTAGGGTTTTGGGATTTAGGGTTTTAGGGTTTGGGATTTAGGGTTTTTAGGGTTTGGGATTTAGGGTTTTGGTTTAGGGTTTGGCTCTCGGTTTGAGCTTTTTGGCGGTTCGAAGAGGCCTGGATGCAAAAGGGTTTGTGGTTTCGGGGTTCATGAACTAGGAGTACCTTGTTTAGGGCTCTGATACGCCACCATACGAAGAGCAGAAGTAGTCACAATGATTAGAACAAGGATCGATACTATTGTTTGAAGCTCCCAGGTGAACCACCATTGCACGCCCGAGAACTGCTGGGTGGCGCTGAACGGCAAGGTCCATGACTTGTAAAGCCCATAAACACCTACTGGAGATCCTGACAGCCCTACCATATCTCTAAACAACCCTAAAAGCCTAAACCCTCGACCCCTAAACCCCCAAACTCCCATATCTCTACACCCTGAACCCTAAAAGTCTAAAGCCGAAAACCCCCCAAACCCTCAAAGGTCTATGACCTGTCGGAGTTCATGGATCGACATCCCGGCGGTCCCACGACCATCCTCGCTTGGGCGGGGAAGGATGCCTCGAAGTTTTTCAATGACATCCACAAGGGCGTGAAGATCGACGCCTACCTGCGGCCCGAGGCATTCTTGGGTAATCAACCTTATTGTGGTATGTTTTTAGTAACTCAACTCCAGTGACCTAGTGTAGTATAAATTTAGTGACCCCGAGGCATTCTTGGGTGACTTGGGAGTGGACGAGAACCTGATGTCCGACGACTTCTGGCACACGCTGCGCGAGGCCCGCATCGTGGAGATCCGCCAGGAGGTAGAGCGCCTGCTCAAGCGGTGCACGAAAACACATAAGGCCGACAGCATCCCAAGGCTCCTTCAGGACAAGAACGTCGACCCAGAGCTGAAGAAGAAGCTCCAGCGCCTCAAGACGCAAGAGCGGGCTGCCTTGGATGCCGAGGATTTTGCGAAGGCGGCGGAGGTCAAGCGGGCCATGGAGGAGCTGCTTTCGCACGAGGACCACGCGCACAAGCACGATGTACCCATGGGCTGGACGAGCAGTGATATCCCGTTGTCGGAGGTGGCCCGGCACAACAAGCCGCACGACTGCTGGATCGCCATCTGTGGCGAGGTCTATGACCTGACGGACTTCTTGCAGCATCACCAGGAGCAGCGCAACTCCATCTTGGCATGGGCCGGCCGAGATGCGACGCCCATGTTCGACAAGATCCCTGGCCGGTTCCCCAGCAAGCAGTGGATGGAGTACTACATGCGCCCGGAGTTCAAGACCGGCAAGGTCGGCCCAGAGAAGCCAGTGGACTCCATCATCATGGAGCTACAGGAGCTGCACGATGAGTTAAGGCGCCTTGAGGGGCCCTCCAAGGAGGAAATCGAGGCGGTGAAAACGGCCGTGAAGGTGCCGGGCAAGACGGATGCTCCGACGCTCTCGGAGGAGAGCCGCTTCCCGAAGTTGGCGGAGATCTCCGCGGGCAAGGACCTGCCTTTCTTCTCACGTGCAGAGGTGGCCAAGCACAACACCGCGGATGAGCCGTACATGATCATCCACAACCGTGTCTACAACCTCAAGCCTTTGCTGGGAAGCCATCCCGGTGGCGACGACATCCTGATGTCCAAGGCGGGCACAGATTGCACCAAGGATTTCGAGGTCTTCGAGCATTCTGAAAAGGCTCGGGTGCAGCGAGACCGCGACATGCTGGTGGGCCAGCTGGTGCCTGCAGAGAACACGGACTGGTCGGAGACGGCGGCAGTGCAGCAGGTAGTCGGCGAGGAGACGTCTGAGTTTGGCCGCTACTTGAAGTACAAGGTCACGGACGTCGCGGTTGCCGCCCTGGCCTGGTACCTTTTCAAGACTTTCCAGAACCGCAAGCCCTTGTCGCAATTCACCTACAGCAGGGCGCTGCGGCACCTTCACCTCATCATGGCCGTTGGCATCTTCGGGGCTGTGGGCACCGCCCAGGCCGCATCCTACTCGGAAGGCCAGGCCAAGAAGCAGATGCTCTGGTGGCACAAGCAGACCGGCATTGTGATGCTGGTGGCACTGATCTTCCGTGTGATCTTCCGACTGCAAAGCGGCATCCCACCGCGCTTCCCCGGCAACAAAGTCGTGCAGATGATCGAAACACAAAGCCTGCGCGCTTTCTACGCCTTCGCCCTGTTGCTGCCCGTATCCGGCATCGCCAACGAGTACTTCCTGAAGTGGGCACCCGGCTCTGACAAGACCGGCAACGCGGAGGACGATCGCAGGAACGACCGCCTGGCCAAACAGTCCATCGATGCTCACAAGGTTCTGGGCAAGGTGTTGCAGTACGCCTGGTTGCCTTTCCACCTGGGCTACACCACCCTCTACCACTTCTCCCAGGGCCGCGGCGTCGTCCGCAAGGTCTCCCCCTTCATCTAAGCACTCTTCATGCCCACCTGCCGGGAAGGAGAGCGAGGACATGACTCCCAATTGCTTCTGAAACTAAGACCTTGCAGGTCTCATCTTTTCATCTTTTTACCCTGTCGGCTTGTAAAGACCGTCACATGCACAGGCGAAGCCAAGATGTTCTGGGTGCATGAGCGAATCAGGTTTCAGCTTGCTACCTGACGACGCCAGCCCAAGTTTTGAGTGCTCTAGTTCGAAGTCTTGTCCACCATGCGTTCGTGGCGTGACGGAATCTGGCCTGCCTTCGAGAGCACAGTTTCGTTCAGCGCGTCAGCTTGGAAAAATAGCAGCGGAGCTTGGGTGCTATATTTGGGTTGGTGTGTTGAGGCTCTTGCAGCTACTACTAGTAGCTTGTAGCTTCCAGATGCTTCCAGCGGTAGTGCCCGGAGCAGTCCTGTGCAGCTTCTCAGTCTCAGAGGGCGCAATGCTGAATGTTACGGTGATCAGACTCCACTGTAGTTCCGCTTAACATTAGCCGGATTTTCTGGGTAACCTAACTTCTGGGTAAGTGAGGTTCCAATTAGATAAACTTAGTTATTTAAAGAAAGGAACTACTACAACGGAGACTATAGGTAAACCTTAAGTCATTCTGCCTGGCAAATCCGAATGTGAGGGTCGATGTGAGCATCTCCGTGGCAGTAAGACAAAAGCTGGCACTTTGGGGGGTTTAGGGTTTACGGCATAGAGCAAAAGGATTGTCACCGCAGCAACAAGGCGACAACAAATGAACATCGCCTGATTGTCACACACACACACACGCTAACTGGACGGACTACTTGTATAATTTTGTGGTGATAGTGTTAGTTAGAATGCAAGTTCAAGACGCGTGCATTGTTGTGTTGCTCAAGTTTTAGGAACGGAGCCCGTTGCAATAAAGTTTTAGAAACGACGTGCGCACCCACAGATGCACATCATCGAGTGATACCGAAGCAGGTACAAAAAAAAGCCAGCCGAGCATCGCACGCAGTCTAGGTTACGTAGGTTACTATAATTATACTACAGCATGAGTATATAGTTCCTATAATATGCATTCATATATATATATATATATATGTGTGTATATATATATATACATACATACATACACAGAGCGAGAGAGAGAGATTTATTTGTTTAATTGTTTTCATTTTATTTGTATGCATCTGTAAGTACACATATAAATATGCATAACTAGATAAACAAGTTTCTGCTCATAGGTGTATATATATATATATACATACACATGTCTCCGTGTGCGCATTTTCCTGTGCATACGTATTATTGCTTATTTATGCATCTTGTTTGTATAAATCAGACTCGACTTACTAGACCCCACCGGAAGCTGGACTCCTGGCAGGCTGAACAGGCCGAAGCCAGTGGAATGACTGCCTAGCCGACGCGTTTGCGGGCTAAGTTTTCACGGGATGATATACTGATAAACGGTATGTCGGTATAGGCAGTCGACATTCTGCATATTGTGGACCAGGGTTAGAGGGGTCTAAGAATGCAGGGCGCTAAATATCGGTCATATAAGGATGTAACTAGGGTTTCCTAGAGGTGCACTAGACTTGAGGGTTTTAGGGCCTTCGGTGTGATTTACGAGGTTGGGCTTGGAGGAGCTTGGGGTTTCCAGGATTTATAGCTCTTGTTGGCGAAGAAGGTACAATCTGGACGCTTTGATTTGCGTCGTCAGTGTACTTGATGCCTTTTGCTGCAACATGAATCTCAGTCTAGGTCTTGAGGCGTCGACTCACACAAACGGTGACAAAGGGTGACATGTGTTCCCAGCAGCCAGCGCTACTTAGCAGCACATGCACACATGCTTTGCGTAGCCGGCATTGCATGCGAACGCTCGGGTTGCTTTCTTCCGCGGCAGGCGTACCTCGAAGAGGAAGCGCAGCTGAACAAAAGTGTCAACAAGCGCTTGTTGGCCGGGGAGGTCTCTCAAGCGCGAAGCTTCAACAGGCGCCAGATCTGCCCCAAAGCTGCGTAGTGAGGCCACAGCGTCATCGAACAAGGTTCAGTTGCAGACCGCCGGTCCGATTTCTCACAGTTTTGCGGCTCGATGTCGGGGCGGTGTCAGTGTTCTACCGATAATCACAAGCTTGCAAAACACAGCCTTCATGCAGACTCAAACCTGGCAGAAGCAGTTGAGCAACCTGGCCTCTTCACGTGCGGCAGCTTTGAAGGGGTCTTCGGGTTTGAATTGTCGCAGGTCTTCCAGGGCTTCCAGCCAACCCTAAACACCTAAACCCCTAATCCCCAAACCCTAAACGCTTCAAACGTTGCCGCGAAGTTACCCTGCAATGCGGGCTCTGTCCTTGCTAGGTAGGAGGGAAAAAACTCTAAATTCTAAAACTGTTCAGGCGGACCGGCATAGAACCCCTGCCTGCTGCAGCGCCGCCAGGCGCTCAGCCAGGGGCTAGGGTCCCAAAAGCCGAAAAAGACTGGGTTTAGGGTTTGAAGTTTGAAGGGGTTTAGGGTTCAGGGTTTTTAGGGCTCAGGGTTTAGAGGGGTTTAGGGTTGCAACCCTCTGATTACACTAAGCATCCCAGTCTATGTCAGGTCTATCTATGTCAAGTCATATCTCCGCGTATTTAGAGGGCACTCGGCTTTCTGGGCCCAGTTCGCCGGCTTTTCGAGCTTTGTCGGTGCTTCTCTGTACATGGCTCAGTTTAGGGTTTCGGGTTTCGTTTTTCGGGTTTTGGGCTTAGGGTGCTGTCTCGTCATCGCCCGAGGGACTCAGCGCCATTGTCCGTGGAGGAACGCGAGGTGGGAAGAACGGCAAATGCATGGCCATCCACCCTTGCATGCTGTTGTCCACTCGTGTGATGGCTTGTAAAGTCATAGGCCTCACAGGCTCTAGGGCCTAGGGTATGGGATTTACGGCTTTCTGCGCAAGCAGACCCACGAGACAAGATCTTCTGTCAGGCGAAAGCACTCGAGCAGGAGTACGTGAGAAGTGCGCCTGCTCCCAAGACAAGCATGGAGGATCAGGAATAGCCAATACTAAAAGCTTCCTACAAAGGTCGGAATAGTTAGTTAGAGTATCCCCATTTAGTTTGCTTTTCACCGTACTCTAGCATCGACCCTATTCTACTTACTTCTAGTTACTAGTTATTAAGCCCTCTGTATACATTAATAGCCAGATTCCTACGTCCGGTAATCCTCTGGGTTGTGCAAGAGGAATCAGCTCTTGAGCTTCGACTACGAAAACATCCATGCTGTGAAATCGCTTTTGCAAGCGAAGCGCTAGACCCTAAACCGCTAACGATTGAAGCAGTATCGCTGCAGGCCTTGCCAGGATTGTCCGAGTGTGAGTGTCAAAGGACCCTAAACCCAAAGACCCTAAACTTTTTTCGGGGTCCTTATAATAAGGATCCAACTATTTTGGGTACTCCATTAAGGTCACCAACCCAACTTCGACCTATAACCCCTGCCCTCGGCCTTAGAAATACTCTTGCGAACTCTGAGAGGGATGGCTCCAGGTCTGAGCATTGAGAGTGAAGACAAACCCTTGAACCCTGGATGTTAGCGGGGAATTCAGACAAAACCTTCGTTGTTCAGCGCGAGTTCTTTTGCAGTAGATAGCCCGCCCTGAAACTGCAATTGGATTTTTTGTTGTGGGAAGTGTGAATGCAAACAATGTTATTCTCATGCTGTCTAGAATGCACGAAAATGCGCAAAGAATGCAACATGCACCAAAAGGTGAACATGCATCTAAGTCGTGATCTCACTGTTCTGATGTTTCCTGGTATTTTTCGATTTGGTCGCAGCCTCTTAAGTCTTGCTGGGAGTACGACCGTGCTTCGCATGTTCATATCGCATGCCAGGCATATTTCCGTCGCAATGTACCTATTTCTTGCTTTGGGGTTTCTCTCTGGATAGTCGCCACTAATTAAGCCCTGAACCCCGACACTCCGATCCCAATGGGACGTCTTAAAAGCCCTAAACGCCTGCACCCTTTCCGGTTATTAGGCATCAAATGCGTGAGCAGCCACCTCCGTCTCTCCCGAAAGAGACGGTGGCCCCAGCTCGCAAGAAGCAACGCTCGGGCCTCAGTGACGATCGTGCGGCGAAAGTGATGCTGTCGATTAGTATATAAGGCTTGGTCTTGGGAACTGAAAGCCCTCTTCTTAGGATCCTGAGTCATATTTAAGCCTTGTATCCCCCGATGAAAAATCCTTTTCCTGGTAGACTCTCTTGAAAGGGTTCAGGATAAGCCTCCGAGTCCACACGCCGGCTGCGAACCGAGACCTGGGCGAGGCCGAGTGTGAAACAGTTTTTTGACAAAGATCCCAGGTGTGGGCACCCAGGGCAAACTGTTGGACCTGGTGCCTCCCTGAGAGTCGCGGCGCGGTTTGTAACGGAGGATAAAGGGCTGTTGCAAGGGGCCGATATGGGAGTTTCCGAAAATTGGGGGTACCTTACTTTGGGGTCCTTATAAAACGGATCCTGCTATTGCGGGTACAACATATGGGTCCCCTATTTTCGGAAACTCCCATATGGGCAAAGCTTCCTGTGATTATGGGTTGATATGGGGGTCTGAACAATTAGGCATAGTATGTCTCTCCTCATGTGCATGAAATAGTTTTATAGAAGAGTATTCGGGCCGATTTCATTTTATGTTACTTTGTGTCACAAAGCTTCTATGCGGCTGGCACCCCCTTGGCACCGATGGGGATTCCGGTGAACTGAGCTTCCTTCAAGATGCCATGTAAAAAGTTCATCAGCCGCTGCCAGTAGAAGAGCGTCGCGTCCGAGCGTGAGAACCGGCGGGGTCCAGGCCGCCATGGAAGAAGAAGCAGCAAGACAAGCCGACGAAGATGCGGTCCCCACCTCAGAACGGAGCTGTTTTTTGGGCAGGCAATCCCTAGACCTTTCTCTAAGCCATAAACCTCAACATGAGGCATGGACATACTAACGAGCGCCCGGTAGACAGACTGAGGAGTCCGCCAATCCACTCCTCCGGCCGCCTCCGAAGCTCGTGAAGCGCAAGGTGCTCTCTTGTGCATTCGAGCGACCTGTGTTACTTGATCATAGCTGGTGGACTCCTGACAGGCCCCAAAGGCAGCTGATGAAGATACCCGAGGTGCTTTGCCTTTAGCACCCTCAGTGAGGCAGAGCTTCCTAGGGCACAGCTGCGCCCAGTGTGGCACAGGTCTCGTGCCTAAACGCGAGTCTTTGGAAGAACAAGAGCAGAGCCTTTGGCCAAGCCCGGCTCTCAAGCCCTGCAGAGTTTGCAACTTGGTGTGGGTGAAGAAGTGGCAGGCAAGGGCATGCGAGTTCGAGTCTTGAGCGAGACCGGCGAGTGGGCCACCTATTCGTTTCCTTGCGTGAGCTGTCAGCACAGGGGAGTTTCCCAAAATAGGGGACCCTAATATTGTACCCTATAAAGTAGGATCCTAAAACGGTACCCCTAATTTTTTCGGAAACTCTCACAGTGCTCGTTGACTACCAGGGCTCACACAACTGAACCGCGCTAGCTGTTGTTGCAGCTGCAGGTTGAAGACGTACCATTTGCAAACGGGGGTTGTCCGACGCCTCTTGGATGGCAAACAGCTGCGCAGCCTAGCGATGAAATTCGTCCCGAGACTCACTTGTCATGAGCATGATCAGTTGGCAGATCACAAAGATGAAAGAAGCCATAAACGACAATAGCCGAATGATGATGAACAGCAAGCAAGATGCCGTGAATGTTACCAGAGATCTATCGTGGAGCAGTTTCAGGTTCAGTTGTTGTGGCTACAGCAGTAGTAGCCATGTGGTTCGGTTATCACGGTTCGTGGTAGAAGACTGTAGTGCACAGAATGTTTTGTCGTCATCGTAACATCGTATACAGGACAAGATGGCAGCACGTCCCTGAATAAGAGGCACTGAAGGCACGGCAAAACGAGATTGTAGTCAGACCAAGTAGCGTTCTCAGACAGTACGTTGGCGTCAGTCACAATGCCGCCTTTCGTGGCACTACCTTGAGGGGTAGTTCTTGCAGCATGGCATAAACTGAGGTACGTACGTTATGCTACATACGTACACGTACCTCAGGGGGGCACGTATACATGTGTTATAGCAAGTTACAGTACACATATTAGAGTACATATGTAATTCATGAGGGTTTGTACATACTGACTAGAGACTCCACAGTAGTTCCGTTGTGTGGTTTATATTTAGGATCCTGTAAGGTAATCCCAAAAAGGAACTACGATGGAGCCTATGGGTGACTAGTGCTCCAGGCCGTCATGCTGCAAGAGGTGCCGTGGATGTTGCCCCGACCTTGAAGATCTCAGAGCCCAGGGAGTTGGAAGCCTCGAGATGAAAGTTGCTTCTTCAGGCACTAGATGACTCCGACAGGCCAGAACCTGCCATGCCACGAAGAGTCACAGTTGCAGCTTCTGGCGGGGCAAGTTTGTCGCTGGAGTGGCACGAAGGATGCTGAAGATGGTGCCCCAGACCAAGCTCCAGACATTTGTGCAGCTCGCCTTAACAGAGGTATGAAGCTCCCCTCAATGCCTGGACGCTTGCAGCAGGATCAGAACCCTCAACCATGCCCTGACTGTTGTGCAGTGCTGTCTTACTGTTCCTGAGCTTTTCAAGCACCAAGGTCTCTCTGCAGCTGGGTAGAAGCTTTGGGCTAACCTGAGGTTCGAAATGGCTGCAGCAACTGGAGTAGCCAGAAGATGATGAAGGATGATCATTTCACACACTGCCTGCATCGAAATCATCTAGTTTCTTTCATGAACATAGCGTGCATTGAAGTGTATCCATTTTGTTGGTGCTTCTCGGATCGAAAGATCTTTCTCCTACGGTGAAGCAAATCTCCCTAAAAGCAAAATCCAATGTTTTGCCCCTAAGGTCCAAGACATGCAGCCGCATCGAAGTGGTTCGCGGCGGGCACCGAGGCCAAGAGACTGTTCGGTCATCACTTTCAATCTTCAAACTAGTGCCGTACGGCTGGTGTCATTGATTTCTCGTGCTATGCTTTTAACACTTTCAAGCAACATTCTGATGTTTCGTGTCAGTGCCATCGAGCAATTGAAGTTCTTGTCGTGCATTGCACCTCGTTGAAAGAACGTATTCTGGCTAGTTTCCTCCAGACAGTTTCAATCATCATGGCCAGTGCTACATGGGTTCTACAAGCCGTAAACCCACCCCTGAACCTGCCGCCCCAGACTTTCCCCAGGTGTCATTGCTGAGCTAGTCTCGCAAGATGCCGGCCCGGAGCATGGCAACTCGTCTCGCCCACTTACGCTTCCGCTGTGCCGTGGCAGCTTAGGTCAAAAACTGGCCACCATCCGTCTCGGTCGTGGTCAAGCGCAGCAGGAGTCGGCATCTCAATGACAACATGGAGTCTCAATGTTTCGAAAAATTCAGAACTGAGGCTGGTGGTTTCTTTGCACGATGTGTGCGAATTCATTTAGGCTCGCCGGCAACGAAGAAAAGATCCAGAGGATATATCTATGTATATATATATATATATAGATATGACCGCGACATCAATTTACCCCCCCGCCCGCCTCCCGCCCACCCCCTCCCCCCTCACCCCTTACGCATGCGCGAAAACATCGGCCGCACCGACGTTTTCGGAACTTCGAGTGCAGGATGTGCTGTAAAAACCCACACAAACGGCATGTCGGTCTTATCGCGTTTACGTCAATGCCGGAGCCAACAACAACAACAGCAACAACAACAACAACAACAACAACAACAACATCAACGACAACAGCGGCAGCAACAACAACACCAAGAACAGCAGCGACAGCAACAGCAGCAACAGCAACAGCAACAACAACAACAACATCAACAGCATCAGCAACAACAACAACAACATCAACAGCATCAGCAACAAGCAACAACAACAGCCACAATAACAACAACCACTACTACAACAGCGGCTGCACCACCACCCATAACAACCACGGCCGCAGCAGCACCGTCACCGCAACGAACCGATGCCGCAGGCATTGCGAGTGTAGGAAACTTCGTAAAAACAGATGCAAGCGGCGTGTCGGTTTTGCGCGTTTACGTCGTGTCGAAGCCAACGACAACGACTGCAGCAGCAGCAACAACAGCAGCAGCGGCAACAGCAACGGCAACAGCAACAGCAACGGGAACAGCAGCAATACATGTACCGCACTGAAGGGGGTAGACAGCGTCACCGGAGCAGCTACCGCAAAGCCCTATCATGCCTGCACTTGTTGCACCCACCCACCTGCTGTTCTGGGCGTTTTTCTTGAAGCTTGGGTGACGACGTGCCTTGCCTGTCTCAGCAGAGACAGTCCTTGCTAGCCGGAAGTTCACAGAGATCAAGTGCAAGTGTCTGAGTGCTCTTGTGTGCAATTATCGCACCTTTGCCACGCACCTGAGGGATCGTGGGGGTAAATCGGCTGGGGCTGGGTGTTGTTATTGTTGATGTTGATGTTCTTCTTCCTCTTGNTGTCTGAGTGCTCTTGTGTGCAATTATCGCACCTTTGCCACGCACCTGAGGGATCGTGGGGGTAAATCGGCTGGGGCTGGGTGTTGTTATTGTTGATGTTGATGTTCTTCTTCCTCTTGTTGTTGTGGGCGGTGGCGGTGGTGGTGGTGCTGTTGCTGTTGGTGTTGGTGGTGGTGTTGTTGTTTTGTTATTGTTAGAGAGACGGAGAGAGGGAGAGAGAGAGAGAGAGAGAGAGAAAGAGAGAGAGAGAGAGACAGAGAGAGAGAGGGAGGGAGAGAAAGAGAGCGAGGGAGGGAGGGAGGGAGGAGAGAGGAGAGAAGAGAGAAGAGAAAGAGAGAAGAGAGAAGAGAGAAGAGGGAAGAGGGAAGAG
>BGNK01003351.1:83340-105150 GCA_003297005.1 Symbiodinium sp. clade A Y106 | reverse complement strand
AAACAAATAAAGACAAAGTTTGCCAAATACGAACATAAATAAGGTTTTGGGCCCTTTACATATAAGCCCTGTTGATCTAATCCCTGTTGTTCTGGTTCGGCGCAAACGGTTAAGGATTCGAAACCACCGCCACCACCACCACCACCACCACTACCACTGCCGGCAGGTTCACTACAGCCACTACCACTGCCACTAGACCACTACCAGCACCAATCATGTAGTAATAAGTGCACGATCAGTACGCTGCCTGCACTGACTCTTTTTTCGCATCAACGCCACAATGAAGGAATGACGTAGGATAGCCGGACAGCTCAGCTGATTAACATACGCAAAAGGATAGTGCTTGCGCGGCAGTATTCGGATGTCGCAAAACTTTGAATCCCCAAATCCATACCCCCAAACCCAAAACCCAAATAACCCTAAACCCCAAACCCAAATGACCTAAATCCCCAAAAATCCTAAACCCAAGCAACCCCAAACCCCACACCCCAATAATTCCAAACCCTAAACCCAAACAACCCTAAACCTCAAACCCAAGTAATTGACCCTAAACCCTCAATTCAACTTACCTTAATCCGACACAAAACCCAAGTCCTAAGCATGATATCTTCTTAAACCCCCCACTCCCAAGCCCAGGGGCACTCTAAAAACATTCCAAGACGTGTTGAGGGATGCACAATACAAGGATGCAAGGCCATACGTTTTGCACGGTGTCCATAAGGAGCCCTATACAAACTAAGCCCTGTCTTTATTCATCGTTAAGAAACCTGTCATGCTCCGCGAATTGGGCTCAGGGCATCTCCCCCAAACCTTAAACCCTAAACTTAAACTTAAACCCTTAAGATTGAACTTAAACCCTAAGCCCCAACAGCTCTCAACTTTACTCCCTAGAGCTCTGAAGCCCTAAACCCTAACACCCTAAGCCCGAGAACTCAGCAACTTTGAGGCTCCGGCCGACTGACGCCAGGGAAAGCCCATACCACGCGCTCGGAGCTCTTTGGGTGTCCTGCAACTTTCGGTTTAGGATTTAGGGTTTTTCGAAATCCGGTCTCAGGGGATGATTGAAGTTTCACATACGGATATTCCGGCATACAAAACGAGGCTGTAAGGGTTCACATAATCAGGTTGTCAGGATTTACATACATTCATACTTTTGATACAGATCAGAAGCATAATACTAAAAAACTAACAGCAAGTTAGGGACTGGGGTTTGGGTCCCAGAGGACGCGAGACAAGCAATGTTATGCAGTGTTTATATTGGCCGAGGGTTTAGGGGCTGAGGCTTGAGGAGTTAAAGATTTAAGAGTTTAGGCTTTAAGAGTTTAGGGTCAGGGGTTTAGGGTCTACATGGGGTTTAGGTGTTCAGGGCCCTAGACGTCCTGGACATCTCCTTGGAAAGGTCTGGAATCTCGCGAGGAGAACGCCGATCTCTTTGGGATACCGAAATCCGAGTTTTGAGGATCCTCTTGATATGGGAGTCTCCGAGAATAGGGGACCCTAATATCGGACACTAAATAGTAGGACCCTTCTTATAAGGACCCCCAAAACATAAGGTACCCTAATTTTCGGAAACTCCCAGTATGTGTGGGCCGTCGTACCTAGAACAAGGTAAATTCTGGTAAACTTGGAACAGGGAGCCCAAAGGCATGACTTTGACACTTTTTCCGGCTGGAGCCCTGAGGAATAACTTTGGTAAATATTCCGGCTTCTGTGCTTTTTGATTCAGGGTATGCCCTGCTCCGTTTTGGCATGAGGAGACAGAGCAAGTGACGATCTTAGCACTTCTGTAGGTCTTCAGGAACACGTTCCAGACACCCCAATCCTAAGCAAATGTCGCTGCTTCTTGAGAACTTGCGAAAGGCTCTGCTTTGAGGTGCCGAAAGCTTACAAGGTTTTATAATAGGACATGCCGGACTAAACAACAATACAGAAACCTTGATAACTAGATTAGGGCATTTGGGGTATAGCAAAAGTAGAACCATATTAATTAAGGAACCCTAAAGAAAAATGATCGGTACTTTTAGGCGTGTGTAGTACTCTCGAAGGGATCGCAGTTTCCTACCAAACATTAGCTCCGTGTGCTTTAGGGTTTAGGTTTTGCAGGTTAAGATATGGGTCCTAATCCCTACACCCTAAACCCTAAACCCTACATGATGCGGACGTCTGAGGCATAGCATGATTGACTACTCCGAGCCTTGCAGTATCGGGCCTCTCAAGGCGCCTTCCTGATGAGCAAACAAGACTCTAAGGAATATTCGTTACAATTATGTATCCATCAACAATGTTATACATATATATATATGTAAGTATATATATATGTATATATATATATATAGGTATGCATGTTTATTAATTGCAGCATACATGTATGCCTAGGAGAAATGGAGAAACCTTAAGGAATCCTCCTGTAAAGGACTTTGGCTTAGTGTTCTAAACCCTAAAGACCAGCTTCAGGCAAGCAGCATCCGAGCTGTTGGAGTTAGCCTCAAGAAGGCTATAGCTGCAGTCTCCGATGTAGTTCCTTTAATTATTGTGTTAACAAATTTTACTGTTAGGATCCCGCCACGGAAAGATAGATCATCAAAAAGAGGAGCCACAATGTAAATACAATGGAGACTCGGTAGCGTTCATTGCTTACATGCCGCGGGCTTCAATATCTTGTAAATCCCGATTTTTTCAAGAGCAACCTATGCACAAACCCTTTTCAAAAGCCTTCCTTGATTCGCGGGTGAACCCCTCAAATGGGTGGTTGTCAAAATTAGGGTCCCCTTTTGGGTCCCTAAATACAATACGGCACCTAATATTTAGGGTACCCAAAAAGGGACCATAATTTTGACAACCACCCAAATCAAACCCCCAACACCCCAAACCCTAAAACCATAGGCCGAACACCTAACACCGAAGGGCTTCTGTAAACATCCTCGCAGTCTTGCAACCCCCCAGCAAACCCTTCAAGGAACCATAGCCTATAGTAGTAACCCTTCAAAGAATCCTAAACACGCGAGGCTTATAGTAGCCCTATAGTAATTATTTATTAGCCTTATAGTCATGAGATTACAGTAACTCCGTAACAAACACTATGTCCCATAGTAGCAACTCTCTACAGGACCTCTAAACCCTAAACCATAGACCCATTAAGGGAACAATTTTGGATCCCTTAAAGGAACCCATATAGATCCCCCAAAGGAACACATACAGATCGCGGATCCCGTTTAAGCAACTCCCTAAACCCTACACCTTAAACCCTAAACCCTGAACCCCTAAACCCTAAACCCCTAAACCTTGAACCTTGTTTTTGCTTTTCGGGCGGCTCGGAGATCGACCTTCGCTTCGAACGGCGCCGGGCATCGCTTGGGGGGCTCCTGAGAACACTGAAACCTAAAAAGGTTTAGGCTTTCGGGCTTGGGAGCTCCTGAAAGTTTTGTAGGAGGGTTTAGGGTTCAGGAATTGCGGGGGCTTTTAGGGTTTGATCAGGGTGCTTGGGGCGTTTGGGGTGTTTCAATTTTTGTTTAATGCTTTAGGGTGTATTGAAGCTGTTTTGGGTCTAGGGTTCAGGGAGCTGGATTGATAGACGAGGGTCTCTTTAAGGGGCTCTTCCTCGAGCAGTTCTGTAACAGGCTTATATGAGGGTGGTATGATATAGCACTCAATCGGGAGAATAGGGTTCTAAGGTAGATTATGACAAAAATGTCCTTCGGGCGCTTTGGGGTGTTTTGGTCCAGTATAGCTTATGGTTTTAGGGTGTCTGGGCTTCTAAGATTTCGAGGGGTTTAGTGTGCTTCAGGGTTCAAGGGCCCAGGAAAGAAAAAATGTAGGTTTCTTGATAGCGTATCTCGAGTTTATGCAAAAAAAATTAGTTGCGATGTGCCACATGTTCGAAGGGTTGTATGCCCCGGGATCATATCCTCTGACTGATGCAGCTTTGAAGAGGAACCTCATAAACACAAAGCCGTTGTACTCCTGCACACTTATAAACCGTTCATAACCGTTGATGGACAAAATCCTGCATTACCCATTATAAGGAATATACAATAATTCCCATAGTTTAGGGTCCTTAAGATAATGCAGGATTTCGTCCATAAACCGTTCATAAACCTTGAACCCCAGAGCCCTCAACCCTGCCCCCTAAAGCCCTCACAATATAAACAAAATCCTGTAAACCTAAACCCTGAACCTCTAAAGCCCTAGACCCTAAACCCAAATAAAACCCTAAACCCTAAACCTTAAACCTTAAAATCCAAATAACCCTAAACCCTAAACCCCTGAACCCTAAACCCTTTAAACCTTAAATCCAAATAACCCTAAATCCAAATAACCCAAACGCTAAACCCCAGCACGCCGTAATCTGAGCCTTGATCCTCAGCCCAGGAAACTTTAACGCTACTAACGGGACTTAGCAACCAGGGTTATAGATAAGGTACTAGGGTTTAGGGTCTAGAGCCTGAGCTAAACCCTAAAACCCAACAACCCCGAAACCCCGAAACCCTAAGCCCCAGACCCTAAAAGCCCCAAACTAAACCCCAAAGGATTATAGTACCCCGGAAAGGTTAAAGGTTATCTACTCTACTACTGAGTCAAACGGTACACAAAGCACTAAACACCAAAATCATATAAACCTAAACTCAAAAATCCCTCAACCCTAAATCCAAACAACCCTAAAGCCCTCTAAAACGCCTACCAAAAGCCCTGAACCCTAAACCCTAAAGCCTAAAACCCTAAACCCCAAAAGCACTAAAAGCCCTAAAGCCCCCTGAACCCCAAAACCAGAAAGAAGGACCGGGCTCCACGAGGCGCCAGTTGCCGAAAGAGTTCCGCCAGGACTGCCATTGGACCTTTGGGGTTCTAGTTTAGGCTTTAAGGGTTTAGGGCTTTAGGGCTTTAGGGCTTTAGGGTTTTAGGGTTTTAGGGTTTTAGGGAGGGTTTAGGGCTTAAGGCTTTAAGGTTTTAGGGTTTAGGGCTTTAGGGTTTTAGGGTTCAGGGCTTAGGGTTTAGGGTTTTAGGCTTTAAGCTTTAAGGGTTTAAGGTCTAGGCTCACAGTTTAGTTAGGGGTTTACTTGGAGGATCATGGGACTTAGTAACCCGGGTGGCACATATAAAAACTATACTCATAACTACCGAAATCCGAACTGAGGTACTGTTATCTTTAGACTAAGTCCCATGATCCTCCAAGTATGGTCATGCAAGAGGTTACGGTCTAGTCTCTAGATTCGTAGGATAGACGGGGTTGGGAATTTTGCGGGCTGGGCTTTAGGATTCTATTGGTTTAGGAGTTTTGGAGCGGGTTTGGCGTAGCTCCGGATGCTTTGAAGCGTTGAGGCGTTAACTTACCTTTGGTTAGTAGGGAATGGAGGGTTCCTTTAAAAGGGTCTATAGGGGTTTAGGGTTTAGTGCTAGTAGGGAATGGAGGAATGAGGTACAATTATAACTACTATTACTACCACCTTCCATTCCCTCAAAGGTAGGTTAAGTGTGATACAAATGCTACAGCATCGGCTGAAAGGTTTGGTGGTTTTGCTTGGTTAGGTTTGGCAGTGCCAGGCGTAGTTCATCATGACACTCCGCCCCGCAACAAGATACGAGCTTGAATACTTCATGGATAACAAACACACCGGAGCCATAATGTCATACTCTACCTGCATGACCTTGTCACGAGCTAACAGTGCTCGCGCTAGAAGCAACAGCACTCGCCATCATAGCATCTTAGGACTATTTTACTATAATCAAAAAAGGTACTATACGGGGGATGGTCTTTCTACTTCTTCCGACCCCGCCCCCCTCCAAATATTTCACAGACATATCCATGCTTTCCCCGCCAAGTTACCATGACGGAGATGCTGAGGCCGAGCGTCGACCCCTGTGGTTTAGACGGAAGCCCTAAACCCTAGACTCTCAACCCTAACATCTAAACCCTAAAGCCAACGGAAAAAAAGTTGAAACTTTCAGAATCGACTACCGTATAAGAGCCCCAAAAGTTGAAAAGTTGAGTTTACAGCCAATAAGAAATCTAAACCCTGAAGCCTAGACTCTAATCTCTGAACCCCTGGACCCGAAACTCAAAACTCGGAACCCCAAATGAGCCCCAAACCCTAAGCCAAAATCTCGGAACCCTTATCCCACGACTCTGGGCTCCGAACCCTAAACCCTAAACTCCATGAGCTCTAAACTCTAAAGCCCGAACCCTAAACCCTAAACTCCATAATAAGCTCTGAACTCTGAAGTCTGAGCTCCAAACTCTACCTGAACCTAAACCCCAAAGCCTAAACGACGGGTTTCGGAGGCCAGCCCTTCCTGGACCCCAAAGGACACAGAAGCCTTAAAGGGTTCCTTTACAAGGGTCCCTGAAAGGGATCTGTAAAGGGGGGATTTAGGATTGCTTAAAAGATCATGGGACTCAGTAACCAGGGTTGTAAACAAGGCAACTGAAACAACGACACACACACACACACACACTCTGACACAAGTGCATGCAATCATACAGCTATGAAGGCACGGATCTCAAAACAGGTCTCAAACACCGGCTAAGTATGCTCCTCCATGCTCCGCTCGCAAACTCGTCCATCTTTCTCTAACAGACTCTATCCTGAACCTTAAACCCTCATACACCCCCCTGAGTTCTCTATGCCCGGCCAAGAACCTCCCGGCACAAGTGAAACACTCCTCTCTGAGTGTACCGAGGTTTGCACCGCACTTTCCCCCTTCGAATGTTGAAATATTTTGCTCTCATCGCATGGCGGCATGATTTTGCAGTACCGTCTCGTATGGATACCCTGAGGCCCCAGAGTAGTTCCTTTTTGGGATTACCTTATAGGATTCTAGATATGAACCCCAAAAAGGAACTACTATGGGGCCTTAGGATAGTTGTACAATGACAGACCTCGCGGGCTCCGGCGTGCAGGGTGCCACCGCAGATCGCAAGGGAGCGGAAGTGGGAAGCGGCACTCCGCGATACGCCATTGCCTGGAAGACGAAACGTGCCCCAAAAAGGGTCTATAAGGCTTATAGGTAACATATAGGACATCATAGTATCAGTGTAGGGCTCATACCTCTCAAGGGTCATCTAGTCCCCAGCGGGTGGCCTACGGACAGAGCTCTCGTGGGTTTCTACGATGATGTCCCTGCCCTCCCTGGCCGGTCCTGGATGTCGGCAGGGTTTAGGGTTTAGGATTTAGGGTTTAGGGATTGTCTTAGTTGCTGAGTTCATAAGCCCCAAAAAGTGTACACTTTTAGTTTTATAGTGGGCAATATTCTCCCAAAAAGTGTAAAGTGTATCCAAACAGCTACTAAGTTATGGATGCTGAAGGTGTGCAAATGGTTCTTTATGGGTTTGCATAGATGACTTCTGCGGGGTTCCGTGTGTCTTCACCTAACATCGAGGGCTTAGATCATACGGCCTGCTGCAAACAACACGCATGAAGTGCCCTTGAGCCGCAAGAACGGCAAGCTCCAGACATCCGGGCAAGCAGCTCCAAGCAACCAGGGTTTCGGGTTCGGGCAGAACCTATCGATGGGTTGAGTTTTATGGGTAGGATCCCGTAGTATAAATTTGGTTCATCCCCGGAGGCTCAATAGTTGACAAGACTGACTGGAGACCTCCTCCCTCATTTCAGGGACATATGCCCCAAAGCAGCTACCCAGTAGCGGAAAGCCCACAACCATCGAGACCTGGCCCCTGGCATAGGATCTGAACCATAACCCTGGAATCGAGGATGTCTTAGAGAACCCTTTGTTCTAAAGGCTTTATAGCAACCTAAACCCCCCAGTATCCCCAGCCCAACACCCTACGAGCCCCAATCCAATGTAGGGGCCTTGATAATTAGAATCGGATTAGGGAGTACATTTATACAATAATTAATAAGGAACCCTAAGGGATACCCTATAGGCCATTATAATGTAATTATAATCTGGACCCCCCCAAAATAGTATTGGTAATTCTTGAGGCTTCCATAGTACACCAAAGCAGACTTCACGAAATGGATTGGGGCACTTCTTCTCTGCTGGCAGAAGCGGCTCAGCCGCGCTGTCAGTTTTGCGACATCGGTGAGACTTGAAGCAATGTAGGGCTCACAAGGGTTTAGGGTTTGGGGTTTAGGGTGTAGGGCTCGCCAAAGTGAAGTTTTGGGTTTTCAGGATTGATGCAAGAATAGACCATATCATGCAACTAGGGTTTACCTTGGACTACCAAAACCTACTTTTCTGTAGGGTCCCTATAATAAACTCCATAAATTCCACATTAGGTTTATAATGACAGCCTACGGAAAAAAGGTAGGTTCTTGTCTTGTCGTTTAAGGTAGGGCTGCCGCGCATTGCTTCATCACCTTCCTTCAGCTTTGGCTTTGCACTCGTCGGGGCTGTAGTGGGTGTCACGAACCGTCCCACCGCCACAGTCACCTCGAGCACCAAATGACTCCAAAAGTACAGCTAAACGTAAGGGTCACATACCCTTATACTATGAGTTCCTATACCCTTTAAACCCTCAACAAGGCATATTTCTCCCTTAAGGCACCGAGATTTTTCCAGGCAAGCCGAAAGTTCTCGTTGAGCTCGATAGCCTTGGCATAGCACTCCTGCAAAACAATGCTGGGGATTTACAGATTTACCCTAAGCCGGCCTCGCAGCCGTGAAATCCTGCATGGACCCTCGAGCCACTTCGGTCAGGAGCCCCGGTCCTTTTGGCTGTAGTCCTTCCCCCGCATGGTGCCACCGCCGACAAATCCAAGCCCGTTCCAGGCATAGTGCCACTTCTCGTCCAGCTCTGCTGATTGCAGATGACAGTCCTGCCCAAGGCCTACCCCTATAGTCGGCAAATTTATATTGTAGGATCCTAACCATAAAACTGTTTAACCGTTTAACCAAAACAAGGAATAGTTACGATGGAGACTACCCAAAGTACTAAACCCTAAACCCGTAAACCTCAGAACCCAAACCTCTGAACCCTAAACCCTGAACCTTGAACCTACACCTTTTTCTGGAAACTTCCGCCGACAGCTCTGTTGCAGGTGGCAGAGTCAGCTTTCCCCAGGTGCTCACCGACACAAACCCCCCGAAAGCCGGAAGCCTGAAACCCTATAAACCCTAAATCCCTAAAGCCTTTGTGGCTTAAGCCCTATGAGCCCTAAAACACTAAACCCCTAAAGCCTTAAACCCTATACACCCCAAACCCCTAAACCCCCTAAAGCCTTAAAGCTTTAAGCCCTATAAACCCCAACGCCCTAAAGCCCTCAAGCCTTCACGCCTTAAACCCTAAAACCCCAAACTCTCACAGCCTGAAGACACCCCCGGCCTTCGCGCTGTACCCTTTGCCCTTGACGGTGCCACCGCCTAGAGACCCAAGGCCGCACCAGGCCTTTGGGCTTTAGGGTTTGGGGCTTAGGGGTTTAGGGGGGTTTAGGGTTTAGGGTAGGGGGTTCAGGATTTAGGGTTTGGGGCTTAGGGGTTTAGGGGGGTTTAGGGTTTAGGGTAGGGGGTTTAGGGCTTAGGGTTTGGTGTCTGGTTTGGGTTTGAGGCAAGGCCGCACCATGCCTTGGGGTTTAGGGTCGGGGTTTGGGGTTTGGGGTTTAGGTTTTGAAGCAAGGCCTTGGCGTGGGCTGAGAGGGTGTAAGGCTGTAGGTTTCAGGGTCAGGGTTTGGGGTTTAGGGTTTAAAACTGAGGGTTTAGAGGTTTGAGGGCTTAGGGTTTGGGGTTGAGGGTTTAAGGCTTGGGGTTTAGAGGTCTGGGGTTTCGGGTTTAAAGTTAGAGGTGTGGGGCTCAGGCCTTGGCATGTTTCTCATCGAGCTCGAGAGCCTTCAGGTAGCACTCCTGCAGGGCTCCGGCTACGCGGGAATGGCAACGGCGTGCCCAGGCTCCGTTTGGGCTCGAAGGTGGGTTTAGGGTGAGGGTGTTTGAAGACCCTCTTCGGTTTTTGAATAGGGTTTAAGGCCTATGGTTTGGGGTTTAGGATTTAGGGTTTGGGGGTTTAGGGTTTAGGGTGTATGGTTGGGGGTTTAGGGTTTAGGGAGCCTTGCGGAAAAGGGACTTAGGCACACCGAGCGGCAAAACCCCGCTAGATATCCTCAAAGGTGGGTGCCGAAAAAGGTTCTTTAAAGGGCTGGGACCCTCAGCTTGGGAGACAGTCTGGTAGTTTGCAGGTTTAGAACAACAAAGCGCAAAGCGCATATTCACAATAAGAACAACAATACAATAGGAATAACAACAAGAACAGTAATCATAATCACAAGAGCAATAGTACCAGCAATGCTGGCTTCGGGTCGTCTGTCTTCTTGGAGGGTCAGGGGCCTTAGTAAGTAGGGTTGTAGTGGTTTTGGCGTTTTGGGCTTATGGGCTTCAGGTTTTAGTGCTCCGTGCCTCAGCACTGTGGGGGTGTAGAGTTTGGCAAAACGAACTGAATAAAATGGGCGCATGTCAAGTAGCCCTGATTTCACCCAACACCCAACTACACTATATAGATACTTTTCAGGACCTAGTCCCGAGGCCATAAACATTGTATTGGGATATTCTCAGTACATACTTGTTCCGACTCCTACATCACGCTGTTTTGGGTTAAAGGAGCTGCGTCGGTTAACATCTGGGATTTAGGGGTTTGTGTTTATGAGTTATGAGGGTTTAGGGCCCCGGCCGCGTCCTTCAAACTGTGCTTCTTTCCTTTCACAGTGCCGCCGCCCAGGTAGTACCAAGCATCCGCGTAGTTCTCATCCAGCTCGAGCACTTTCACATAACAGTCCTTTAGGGCAACTGCAACGGTCCAGGACTTAGACAAAACGAGCCAATATAGGGGCCTTAATAACTAGAATAGGGTCTTGGGGTACATCGTACTTTCATTATAGTAAGGAACCCCCCCAAAATAGTATAGGCAATTATTAAAGCCCCTATGCTAGGAACCCTAAGCCCAGATAGACCTCTTCTAAACCGTACACCAACCCAACAAGGCCTCGAAGTCTAAAAAACTCCAGTCAGGAGCCGCAACCCTAACCTTTTCTTGCGGCTTAAATGGTGGATGCTAGGCTTCTACAGCCTTCCATGTTACGGCTTACTTAGTTGCGGAGTGCATCATAAGCCCAGAACAGTTTATACTTTCAGATCTACAACGATTAGTATTGTCCCGAAAAGTGTCTAGTCTTACCTTTGGTTAGTAGGGAATGGAGGAATGGGGTACAATTATAACTACTATTGCTACCATTCCTCCATTTCCCCCCACTAACCAAAGGCAAGTAGTGTACTTACTCAGCTACCAATTTTTTTTGAAGACTCCTATTCTATAATACCCTTATATTATAGATCTCATATAAACCCTAAACCCTAAACCCAAGGCCCCCAAGACTCCAGGTTTCGAGTGCTCGGCCAACTTCCTTCTATCAATCGCTAGCTCAAGCCGTGTCTGGGGGGTTCGGGGTTTGGGGTTGAAGGTTTCGGCTTGTCTACTGTAGGGTTTAGGTTTAGGGTTTAGGGGAGCCGAAATAAGCACCAATACCATTTTGAGGCTTCTTGATAAGGTTGCAGTACAGTATACGCCCAAAAGCCTATTTATATTACAGGTTGCTCCTGGTGCAGACTCTGAGTTTCAGGTTTTCGGGCTTGCATGTTCAGCGCCTGAGCATTTAAGGTAAGTTTTTCTTTAGCTTCTCAGCCGACACGAACTGGATGAAATGGGGCCCATGCATCCCTATAACTTTTGACCACAACGGCTTCGCCGGCTTTATGAGGAAGACGTACAAACGCCATGTAAGTCCCACCCATCTCAGTGAGCCTCCCACAGGCGTAAAGCGAAGCCAGGCCCGAAATAAGAGGAGCTCTCTTTTCATACTATAGAAGCCTGAAAGTAAATGGGGCGTTGAGTAGTTTGATGTATGCTAGAATGAGACTAAGAACTCCAAGGGATACGGCTGATGGACAAAATCCTGCATGACCCATAATAAGGAATATAGCATAATTCCCATAGTTCAGGGTCCTTAAGGTAATGCAGGATTTTGTCCATCAACCGTAGTATTAGTAATTATTCAGAGTTCTGTCACAGCAACGGACCCATGGTGTGAGGAACATAGGCAGCTCAAGGGCCGACCAGCTTCTGAGTGTTGAGTTTAATAAAGAAAGGGTTTAGGGTTTAGGGTTTTAGATTCTTGGGGTCGTAGGTTTCCTAATTCCTGGAAGCAGCTGGGACTGGGCAAATCGAAGCAGCAGGCTCAGAATCCACGCGGCTCCCCTTAAGGCCAGGAGCCACAAAGACTCACGGCCCCAACCCGATGCCTGCGAGCTGTGCTTCTTTCTGTTCACGGTGCCGCCGCCCGCTTCTCCCAAGTTGTACCAAGCACTCACATAGTTCACATCCAGCTCGACTGCCTTCATGTAACATGCCTGCCGGGCAGAAGCATCGGGTGCAATACCAACTGTAGCTATACATATAGACATATATGCAGGCAGACATATACATATACACATGCAGTCACATGCACATACATCTATCTATGCTTATACAAAGAAGTCCTGGGTCATGCAATCTTGATGTTTCAGGGAGTTCTCTTGGGTGTCTTTGGGCTCCGAAGTCTCATCCCGGGGCCTTCATATCCAGAACAAGGCTTTTTTTTTGAGGGGGGCGGGGGGTATACGGCTGATGGACAAAATCCTGCATTACCTTAAGGACCCTAAACTATGGGAATTATGGTATATTCCTTATTATGGGTCATGCAGGATTTTGTCCATCAACCGTAGTATGCTATATTTACAATAAGGTTTAGTGTTGTTTAGGGTTTATGGCTTATGGGGAACCTCAAAATTTCGGAACAGCGGAAACAGTGCCCAGAAGCGGGAAAGCCTCAGACTGCCCCGACACCCCGTCCTTCGAGCCGTATCTCTTTCCCCGCACGGTGCCGCCACCAACAACTCCGAGGTGGTTCCAGGCACAGGCATGGTTCTCATCCATCTCAAGTGCTTTCACATAGCACTCCTGCTCAATCCGAAACCCTAAAACATCAATGAAACCTGAACGCGCAAACTATCAGCCATATCTGCATTCCGAAGCCGTTGTAGAACCCTAAGACGGTAAACTCCGTAGAGAGAGCTGCTCTCTGGGATCCTCACGTACACTTACATAAGACTTTAGGGTTTCGCGTTTAAGCTCTGTCCTTTCCCCCACCTTGCAGGCCCAAATCGTACCAGGCCTGGCACTGGCAGGGAACTAAGGTGCGTTCTAGGCTGTAGGATGCAGGGTTTAGGGATTGTAGGGCTTCGGCGATCAGGTTTATCGCGTGGATTCATGCTTTCAGGCTTTAAGCTCTAAGGCTTGTATAAAGTCTGTTCATTTAAGCTTCAGCACTTCAGGTCTAGGGTGGAGCAAGGGCCGCAAGGGTTTAAGGTTTAGGGATAAGGTTTAGGGATTTGGGTTTACTATAGGGCCCCTAGTTCTAAACTGCGCTGCAAGTACGGAACATGCTTGAGGCTGCCATCCGTTCGCTGTTACTCCGTTTCGAAGGGCAAAAACGTACTACCGAGTAGGTGGAGAAACGCGCATCGCCGGATCGCTACACGTACGTAGATTTCACCCCGTTATCTCCGATGGTCGCAAAATACTCGACAATCATCCATGTTGCTTGCAAACATATAAACCCGAAAGCTTAAACCCCAAACCCCTGCGGTCTGCCTTTGCTTCTGCGATGTCCGCAGGGCTTGGTGAGGAGCTAGGAGCTGCAACCTTCAATTTACTGAATGTGGATAGAACTATATGTATCTGATATATGCATACACACACATATGTATATATATATATATACATATATATAATATGTATCTATATGCTTATGTATAGACACAGAGACACAAGACAATGCACACTGAACAAATGTGCTATCTATATATATATGCATACTTACACAAATGCATGCATACATGCATACATGCATAAATGCATTAATGCAGACATGCATACATGTATACGTATATATATATATAACATGCACACATACACACATGATGTTTTTGCGTGTGCGTGTGTGTCTGCATATAATCACATGTACGTAGGTATGTGCTGGTGGCTGGTGATGCGCTGGCGGCTTCAATCGTCATTGTCGACCTCGTTTTGCATGACCTGTAAGACCCTAACCCTAATTACATAATCCCTGAAGACACCACCTTAAACAAACCTCCAAAGCTGCGAACTTTTAACCCCAAACACCGCCAAAAAAACTCAACACCCCAAAACCCCTAAACTCCCCAACGCCTGCCTTCGGCTCGCCTGTGGCAATATCCGCAACGGCTTCCGATTCCTGCCGGAAGCTTATACGCCTGTGTGAAGACTTTGTAGTTCTAGGGTTTAGGGCATAATTAATAACATCCCATAAGAACCGTCTAATTGCATTTAGTTAAGCTCAAAAAAGACCTTGAATTGTGGATTCCTAAGAAGGCTCAATGATGCATTCGTGGTGGTTTAACGCCCTACAAACGCATGATATCCCTCTAATGCCTTCAAGGACCCTTTCAATATCCCAATGTTCCTTGATATAGGGCTCTTGGGATTCCTGGGTGGCAAACAACCCCGGATGCAATATGTATATGTATTTGTGGTTTATTATAATATGTTTTTGTATATTTATTTGTTGTTTTTATTGCATCTCTCTCTATATGTATGTGTGTTTATATCTGTATGTGTTTTCTTTGTGTGCGCCTTTGTGCCCTCTCTCTCTCTATATATATATACACATGCATACATTCACGATTCCAACCAAACGAATTTGAATTCTGGCCGTGCGCAGAAATCCGAACTGAACCGCTCAGACGTGAAGAAATCCCCCCCACCTTTGGGCTTTTCGGGCTATGGTTCAAGGTTTACAGGGATTCAGGCTTTAGGGCTTGGGACAATTTACAGGCCCCCAACCCCAAACCCGGATAGGGGCTTCGGGATATAGGCTTTCTGGTTTAGGGACATAGGGTTTGGGGTTTCGGGTTTAGGGTTACGGTTTAGGGCTCCGGGATATATGGTTTCGGGTTTAGGGTTTCGGGTTTGGGGTTTAGGAGTTTAATGCCTAATTGAGGGTTTACCTAGACCCCCCAACTACTCTCTAATATACCCCAAATACCCACAATTAAGGGCCATAAGCACTCTATTAAAGGGCCCTTGGGGGGGTCTTGGTAGGGTTTCGGCTTTGGGTTTAGGGCTTTCGCCGGGCCTTGGCTTTCCTCAACGCCGGGGCGATCGGCCCGGCGAGGATCGGTGACGAGGCAGCACTTGCCTGTGTATCCGAAACCCTAGTGGCTTCAGGGGTATGGGGTATAGGGTTTAGGTTTAGGGTATGGGGTTTCGGGTTTACTATACTAGTTTCCTGTACTATAAGAAGTACTAATGAAGGAACCATGAGGGGACAAAAGCATAGGGTATAGGGTTTAGCATTTACGGTGTAGGGCCTGTTATCCCAAAAACCCTACTGGTTTAAGGGTTATTGCGGCTATAGGTCCTATATCTAGTAGTAAATGAAACCCTGAAAGAAACCTGGTTTAAAGGTTATAGGTCCTAATGTAATATAATAGCAAGGGAAGCCCTACGGGAAACCTGGTTGCAGTAACTGCCGTAGCATTGGAAAGTGAGGGCCTGATTGCCAAAGAGCATACCAGGGGAAATACTAGAATGAATCATGCCCCTTCCAGTTTAGCAGGCGTGCCTTGTGCCGATTGCCAGTGACTGCCTGAAGGCTTTAATGGAATTAGGAATTGTTCTGACATCAACCAACGCTCTTGCTGATCTTGACCTCTTCCTAGACCTGGAAATGCTCCCCTTTCGGTTTGGCTGGAGCTTCGTGATCGTACAACCTTACGGTGCTTATCTGAAACTTCCTAAACAGTAGAGCTGAAACCATCAAACCTATTTCAACCCACAAAACCTTTAAACCCTAAACCCCAAATCCTTCATTTTCGTTGTTGCTTCGGATCCTGCCGAAAATGATCGAAAATGTTCGAAAGAGGGTTTAGTAAGGACCTCACAAGTCAAGCATCTAGGGACAATGTAAGGACCGGTTACTTCCAGCAGGGTGTTGGGGTAGATTATACGAATTAAGGACTGTAAGGGTGTACTATCACGAATTATTCCAGCACCTATAGTACCTTGATTCCTCTTGTTTCCGGCATCGCCGTAGGAGTTTCAGTAATAACAAACACCGGGCAGCTCCGTCCATCCCGTGATCACCTGTATGTTTCGGGTCGAGCATTCAGAGCCTACTATAGCACAGGGTTTGATGTTTCGGGGTTAGGCTCTAGAGGGTTCAGAATCACCTGCATATGCGCCAATCTCAGACCACTCTTCGCCACCGCTTCTTCAGCTACAGCTACAGCTACCATGCTTTCACTTTTGAAGGAAGCCAGGGAATAACCCTAAAGCCGCAAGCCCATCCCCCTAAGACATCCATTATTGAAACCCCACGTTCTGACAAGGCAAAGTCCCAAATCTCACGGAGGCCTGGCCTTGGCTTCCTGCCCAGTCGGTGCGGCGGCGCTCGATGAAGGGCCAGAGTGCGCAGCCTCACGGAGGCCGCAGGGCTTCGAGCTTATAGGGTTCATAGGATAAGGGGTTCAGGGCCTTTAGGGTTTAGGGTTTATAGGATTGGGGGTTCAGGGTCTTTACTTGGAGGGTCGGGGGACTTAGTAACTGTTTATTTTTGGGACTTATAAGTACCATAACCCCAATTAGGGTCCCTTTTAGGGTACTTATAAGTTTACTTACTACCTACTTACTAAGTNGACTTAGTAACTGTTTATTTTTGGGACTTATAAGTACCATAACCCCAATTAGGGTCCCTTTTAGGGTACTTATAAGTTTACTTACTACCTACTTACTAAGTCCCCCGACCCTCCAAGTAGGGTTTAGGGCCTTTAGGGTTTAGGGTTTAGGCTTTATAGAATAGGGGTAGGGCTGCAGGAGACTTCGCAGCCTCACGGAGGCCTCAGGGTTTCGGATCTCGGGTGCAGGGGTCTAGTGCTCACTTTGTTTAGAGCATGAGGAGTTGAGAGCTGTAGTCCAAAGTCCTAGCACTTCATATGGGAGTCTCCGAAAATTAGGGTACCTTATTTAGGGGTCCCTACAATAAACTCCCATGTCCATGTTTGGTATACTTTTGGGGCCGCATCCTACTATTCTGCCGGCTCTCGGTCGACAGGTGACTCCGAAAGCCTGCTTCCCCTGTGGGACCTAGAGCAGGAGCACTAGTCACCAGCAGCAAAGCATGTACGTGCTGCGAGGATCACGAGACTGGGTTTACGGAACGAGCGCATGCAAAGAACTGATACCAAGCCGCTCTTCAGAAAGTAGAAACAGACTACATACTGCAACTCTGCAAACGTCTCATCACTGGCTTGACTTGCAAAGGCTAGGCTAGGTCGAACATCTTGAGGCCAAGTATAAGTCTCAAGCCAGATATGTCACACATGTAACCAAGCAAACTGCGGCCTGCCTCTGTCGGCTTCTGGTACAGCTTCTCCGCGATTCGGGCAGCGATCCAGTGCGCATCCTTCCCCCTGCAATCCACGTAGATTTGGCTTGGTGGGATCGCCAGAGCGAGCAAGCCTTCGGCCTTCCCCTCCTTGTCGTAGGGATGATCCGGGCCCGAGGGCGGCTCCGGAGGCCAGGGATCGTCGCACACCCTCAGAGGCAGGATATCGATGTCGTGGCCATGGGCAAACTTGACTTCTTCATAGGAGGAGTATTTCGAGTTGGTGATCTCGCCGTAGTGCCAGGAGCATACGGAGAGCATCACGCCCTTGCGCTTCCGGAGGCGCCCCAGAAAAATCGCAGTAGAGTCTCCAAAGTCTCCTCCTACCCCTTCTTCCACCATCAGTACCGAATAATTCAAATCCTTTAGGATCTTGTAAACTTGTCGGAACAGCCTCTCCGTCTCCTTGCCATCAAATCTGGCAGAAAACATTCCTTCCCGAGAGCCTGTGCCGTCCGGTATAGCCTCCTTCCCGCTCACCTGGCACAAGGCACTCTGGTGAAAAAACCCTCAACAGAAACACGCTGTAACTACGAAGCGAAAAGCCAATGAGACCTCTGCCCGGAAGTAACCACCACACCTCCCAGACATGCCCATAATTCTACGACCACGACAACCACACTTTGTCAAGCGAGACAGGCAGGCTGCAGCCATCGCTTCGCTCCTGGAGCGAAGGCATCGATTCTTCAAGCGCCATATCGCATATAGGGTACATTACTATTATATCATCCTATAGTCCTATAGTGCATTCGATTTATTTTGAAGCTGGGGTTCCACGGGGCGCAGATCAAACGAACATTCCGGTTCGACGTTCTGGACCCTCGGCCACTCTCGCTTGGTGCGTCTGAAGGCCTGTGTGTTCGCGGTCTTGGCTTGTTTGCAGGCAAGCACACCGTTTGTCTATAAGCTTGGGTAGATTGGCTTTATAGGCTTCTTTTGGTTTCTATGCCAGCACAATACCCTAAACCCTAAATAAGACCGTAAGGGAACTCAACAAGGTGTCCCCCAAAATCCGCCTAGTAAACCGGTTCTCGAAGCTTCCAACAGAAAACTGCATCGTGGCCCGCTGCTCAAGAGGTACTTGCTCAATTTCCGGGGTCTCGGATTCAGGCCTTACCTCTAGTAGGGTTTGGGTTTAGGATTTATAGGTTTAAATAGAGTAGTCTCCATTGTAATTCCGTGATTTGGTGTAACCAATTTTATATCTAGGATCCTACAGTTTAGGGTAGCCCGAGAAAAGGAACTACAACGGAGACAGGATGCCAAGGACTCCCTCGTGGCTTTTCGGGATACGTGGTCCTGATATTATTGGGAGCATTTATGCAAAAGAAATTTCGAGTTTGCTCAGCGGGGATACAACGCCATGCTCCCCATTGTTTGGGCTTCTCTTGTTGCTGGTTCAGAATGCGTCGTTCGTGCGCATGACAACATCGCATCGGAAGTCGTGCAGAGGTCGACGAGTGTCGTTGATGATCACCGGGATGAGCTGCACCAACTAACAATCATAGCAAGTGCTTCCCACAAGAGTACCATCCCGGCAGTCACGACAGCAAGCGGTCTAAGATATAGTGAGCGAATGTCGGGGCATGCTCAAGGGCTGTAGGCTCGCGGCTCTCACGTCAGAAACTGCGCAGAAACCCAAAGGGGTTAGGGTCAATAGGATTGAGGATTTAAGGCGTATAGGTTGATAGGATGATTCTATGGAACAAGACGTGGCCAGCGATGGGTCGGACAACGAAAGACCTCCGCCCTGGCATAGCTAGCGGTCCTTCAAGTGCTCTGCAGCGCTGGAGAACTGCTCAAGCGATCGTGGCTTCTGCCAGCTGGACCTGCGCGCAGGAGCCCGTGCCATGAATGAGCTTACGAAACGGTGGTATCGACAAGTTGCGTGAGGATCAGATTCGGCCACAAAACGGGTGCGTCGTGGCTCAAGTCTCGTGTGGCTTTCTGAGCCCCAACCCCAACCACCAAGGCTGCACTTGCCCTCGAGTTTCCTGAACCCGAAGACCACCCCAGTCAACTCCTAAAACCGCCTAAGCCTCAAAACTCTATCGACTTTTCAACCCAGGCGACCCTCCAAGCCAAAGCTCCTAAACCCCTACACCCAAATCAACCCTAAAGCCATGCCGTTAAGCACCAGAGTTACCGATGTAATATAAACCCTAAGCCCAAAGCCCTAAAGCCCAAACCCTAAACTTACCTCCCGCGAGTCCATTGCTTGCAATTTTGGGGCTGCGGGTGCTGTTTTAGGGTTCTGCGGGGGGGGGGGGGGTTNAAAGCTGAGCCTGCCCCTGGCCAGGTGCAACCTCACTCGCTGCATGCTTGGCCAGGCTTCTGTAGGGTTTAGGGTTGTGTTTTGGGATTAAGAAGGGGCTTTGGGTTGTGTTGTAGGTTTCGAGTTCTGCTTTAGGGTTTAAGGCTTTGATGTAGGATTTCAAAGGTGAAGCAAGCTCCGACTTCAGGGTTGAGGGCTAGGGCGGAGGGTTCGAGTTTTGGGCAGCTGAGGGTAGATGTTGGCAGATGATGGGCTCATGGCTGCAGCTCGGGTGGCTGAAGCGGGCTGTGGGCCGAAAGCTGCAACAGCGGATGTGGGAAATGATGGCCCCTCTGTGTCAACGTTCGCTCCTGCCTGTGGTCAAAATCGTCGTCTCCATCACCATCATCTCCGCCATCATGATGATCAGCATCATCATTATCGTGATAGACATGACAAACCCCGACTTTATCATCAAAACAATCGCACTACGTAGTTATATAAGTATGACCAGGGCTATGATGGTGGAGTAGAGGACAACTGCACCATGATAATGCCACTGGGGCGGCAGATGACCATGATGATCATGGTGGTGATGATGAAACTGATGATGATCGTCATCATCATCACCAGGAGGCATTTTGAGAGACTGTGCCCTGAACCCTACACCCTGAGCCACTAAACCCTGAATTACCAGATGCTCGGACCCCCAGGGCATCGTGGGGATTCGAGTGGAGGAGTCGAAGCTATCAGGCTGACCTTCTCGCAGACGCACTGCACCCTGGAAGCCTCCATCAACCCTTTCTTAAAGGATCATGGGACTGTAACTGGGGTTATAAATAAGGTAACCATATATTTACAATTACTTATCAATTGGGTAAGACAAATATATCCTTACATACGAAGTCCCATGATCCTCCAGATACTGAGCCCTAGCGTAAGCTCTCAGGACATGCTTTTGTCGAAGGTTTTCTTTCTGAACCCTTTTTGTTGGCCCTAGTATAGAATTAACAGGACCCTATGAAAAGTAGGTGTCGGTCGGTGAAGGTAACGCAGAATCCTACTACCGTCTAGCTCTCTTATGCTACCGGTGCAGCAAAAGCCCTCAACCCTAAAGCCGCACCCGAAAACCCTCAATCCTGCAGCGGTAAGGCGGTCCAAACCACAGATTTAAGAAGTATAGTTCTCTGGCTCGGTTGGAGCTGTCAACACACTGCTAGGGCCTCGGATACTCATTATAGTAGATGCCAGAAAGTTGGAACATGGCTATAGGTGCTAGGATCCCTTATACTTTACCTTAAGGGCATGAGGAGAATGATGTTCCAACTTTCTGGCTTCTACTGTAGGGTTTTGGGGCCTAGGCCAGGGCCTTACTTCGCCTGTTAACATCTTTCAGCCCTGCTTCGTTTTGCGACTAACATAGCCATCTCAGGGGCTTCGCTGCGAAGAAAAAGAGCTGCTTCGAAAGAGAGCACAGGTATGTGATGGAGGGTTTCGGGCTCATAGGATTTCGAGGTTATTGTTGAAGAAGGTCGGTCAGAAGCATCTCGTTCTTGCCGACACGCGGCTCTGCCGGGATGTCGATTGCAATTAAGTGGTGATACACCTGGAGCACACTGCTCCATTCTGGAAGGCATGAAGACGAGCTGCAAAGCCATGGAGCCACAGCTTCCAAAAGAATTCAGACAGTAAGCCTGCGCTCTGATGCTCTCAGAAGTTACTTCCCTTGGGCTTTGGCTTTGCACTCGTCGGGGCCGTAGTGGGTGCCGCGCACGGTCCCCCCACCAGCCTCACCTAGCTTTTGCCAGAAATCGGCATCGTTCTCGTTCAGCTCGAGGGCCCTCACGAAGCAGGCCTGCGAGACAATGGTCCCATGAGGACTGCACAACATGCAGTTAGATGTTTGGGAGGATTTGGGGTTCTAAACACTTCGGCCGTCACAGGACAGGCCGGGCTTTCAAGGTGAGGAGGTGCGAGCCTCATGGGTCTAGCTTTGCAGGTTTTTGGGGTTGCTTGGGGGTTTGGGGTCTCTGGTGGGGCTTCGGGTTTCGGGTGTCGGGCCTTCGGGAGTGTCAGCCCTACAAGTTCTGGGATTAC